>BSBK01013759.1:0-127500 GCA_027943335.1 Chamaecyparis obtusa | reverse complement strand
GTCAGATTGGAATCTATTTGCAGTGGGTTCATTGTCAGAAAGGTTACCGAGGTGTATGCCTACATAGCAGTCAAGGGTGAATAAAAGATTGCCAAGTGGTGAATGGTCCCAGGGTTAGAAAGTACTCTATGAATCAGTGACTAAAGGGGGTTTCTCAAGTTCACCAGACTTAATCGGGGTCAACTAAAGGTTTGAACAACTCTGCGACTGAAGGGAAAAGTAACTCGAGGTGGACTTGGGGTTAATCCTATAGATGAACGGTTCTCGGGTCAATAAGAGGATATAACGGTCATGTTTTAAAAGAAGATTTAGGTTTAAACGTTAGTCATCGATAGAAGAAAAGTGTGGCACCACCCGGTTAGCCGTTAATTTTCAAATTTTAAATATTTATCTGCAGGGTTTTTGCTAGGTTTTGATCCAATGGTCAGTTGTGACAAAATGGGTAGATAAAAATTTATGTTTCAAGGACGATTGCAGTTGGGGAAGATGATGACAGGGGTCTGGGTGGCCATCTTTGGTCATCTCTTATTTTTTGAGAGTACAAAATCAGTGCATTCATGGCGAGACTTTGTGCAAAGAGGTAGATGAGTCTGGGTTGCTTGTCTGTAGGCTGATTATGAGGTACAGGGAGGGGCACTCAAAAGATATCTGATCGGCTATGATGTTGTAGAGAATTATTTATGATCAGACTTGATAGAACTAGGGTTTATCATTATGCAAAATTCTCTAACCCTAGTTAGATTTTTGACTCTTGCCTGCATGCAAAGGAGGATGTATATATTGTAATTTTGGAGCTTTTGAGCTCAGATTTGGACGATTGTAAAAGAATTTATTTTTTTCTTAAGGGTCATTTGTGGTATCATCTCTACCCTCTGGCTTATATAGTTGTATTTCTCCCATTGCTAATTAAAAAACATTGCAGAAGTATTTTGTGACAATTCTTCATGTCCCTATGCTTTCCTTGTTCTGATTATCTCTTATTGGATCAAAGTATATGATGTTTTCAGTGATATTTAGGGTTCCCGATCCCTCTTACTTTCTATAATTTTGTGTGTTATTGTGTTTGATCTTATTTAGATGTTTTTGTGGGTACACTTCAGCCCCCTAACAGTCTTGTCTCAATCCTACACCGAGTTGCAGAAGTGAATGTCTGTTTGCAGGTCATGGGTTGTGTCTTATGTTCAGGCCCTCCTATGAAACACTTATGCAAGCCTATTTAGTAAGTTGTGACCTACTAGACCTAAGCCTTTCATTGATTCCATTCCTCTATACTGAGATCCAAACCCTAATTTCGGTGTATCACCTAGTAGGTAGTTTGCTTTCAAGTCTTTTCCCTTTCCAAGCATTCCTTCTATGCTTTTCCCTCAAAGTTTTACTTTTCATGTCAAGAAGCAAATTAGGGTGATTATCCAAGAGGAACTAGCCTAGAACCTAGAGGTCTCATCTTAGTTATCATAGGTCCCACAACCTAGAGATTATTCCCATGTTATACTAGGTTATCAAGACTACGAGAGCTTGAAACAATGGTGCAAACTTAGTGTATAACAATTCTGGCACGCCCGGTGGGACTACACAAGAAGTTCATTGTTTGAAGGTTATGTTATCTCTGATATATAGGCTACATATTATAGACTTTTAGAATTTTTTCTATCAAGTATATCTGGCAACTCCACTGATTTCAAAGATCCAGGCTACCTTGTTCAAGGTTTATGAGAAAGATCGAGACTAGGAGCTCAAAGCCCACTAAATTTTTAGAGTTGCCCTCAAGAAGAAGTCACAAAGGCAAGTCAACTCAAAGAACATTCCCTGCAAGGAGAGTTCAATCTACACCTCTTGATACCTTAGAAAGGAGACCTTTGTCCTTTCATTCCAGAAGAAGAGGCAGATCTCTAACCAAAGATCTAGAAGAGGATTCAAATCCAGTAGTAAATACAACTCATATAGTTGTTAATCTTTAGATTCCAGCTCCTACAATGGCAAGACCATTTTCATTTGCACCCTTTAATCAGGGAAGTCCATTAGCCTTTGCTCAACATCATGATGTGCCCTTGGTGGCACTTAAGAGTATACCTGATTTTACAGGTGAAGGGCAGAAAACTACTTTTGAACACATAAGAGATGTGACCACCATTTGCATCATACACAATATTACTCAAGAAGATGTGGCCACAAAATTATTGGCAGCCTCTCTAAAAGGTAAGGCTCTTGAATGGTTTAGAACTCTAACTATTGGTTCCATTACTTTATGGGATGAGTTAGGGGATGCATTAAGTAAGCATTTTGAGGATAAATCAGATAACTTGTCTCTAGTTGAGCAGTTAACAACCATTAAGAGAGACCCTCAAGAGCAAATGACAGATTACAATAGTAGATTCCTCAAAACATGGAATAGAATTCTAGTTTCTGTGAGACCATTAGTTGACCATGCTTTCCTATACTACTTGAAAAGTCTGAATGGTCAAATTTTTGTCATGATCCAATCTATGGGTGGTACTTCCTTACCCCAAGCCTTTGACATAGCTGTCAGGGCCGAAAATTGTTTAATCCAAGAAGGCATGATACAAAGAAGGCCTCCTATGCCCATCTTTCCTAGCCTTCAACCCATTGCACCTACACAAGTACCCCCATTTACCCCTATTCCCACCATATTAGCACCTCCAACTAGTACCAGTGGTCAAGAGCTGAGAACTAGCTTCTCTCATGAATTACAGGAGATGAAGAATAGCCAACAGAGCAGTCAGCAAGAAATGGAAAACCTGTTGCAAACCTTGACTAAAGAGGTCACAAATTTGATGAAACAAGGTCAAGGAATCAGACCACCCTTCCAGCCACAAGGCCAAGGTCCTAATCAACAATATCAAAATCAAGGACAGCCTCATCAACAAAATAGGCCACCATACCAAGGAGGCTATCAAGGACAAAGACAAAGTTTTAATCAAAGACCATTCCAACCATATAACCCTACACCTCTAAATTCTACAAATCCAGTAAGGGATATGGTTCCCAGTCAAAATAATATGGCCATGGATAATGAATGGTGTTTTCCTTGCAATCAGCCTCATAATCAGGCTACATGTTCAAATGGATGGATGAACCAAGCTCTAATGGTTCAAAATGCCTCCCAAGCTCAATCAGAGGCTTCATCCAGTGGATCAGTTCCTCAACAAGAATCACAAGAGAATGAGACTACTCTCTTTAATTGGGAGCAGCTAGACTTCAATGGAGTCAATGATGAAGTTGCTTTTGTTGCTTATACAAGAGCAAAAAGAAGAGCTCAAGACATGGAAAGAGCAGATTCTGGTACTAAGGCCACTACATCTGCAGAGCCACCGCAACAAGTTAATCCCATCACACCTAAGGAGGTTCCTGTCATCACAAGCAAAGAAGGCCAACATTCCAAAGAAGTGGAGCCCATCATAGTGAAAGCACAACAAAGAGTACACACTGTGACACCTTTTAATATCATAGACAACATGAAGAAGGTGAATGTCACCATGTCCATGTGGGACTCTCTGGCTCTTCCAGGACAGCCTGAAATTTTGAAGAAGGCCATGACAGAAGTGACAACTCCTCAACCTGCAAAAGAAGCTGCAAAGCCAGTGTTGGTTAACACTAATCAAGAAAAGGAGGCTCCAAGTAGAGAGTCCAAGGCCAATATCACACAAGGTAGGAACTCAAATCCACCTCCCTTTTATGTATCTCTAATTATTGGAAATTCTTTAGTGCATAATTGTATGGTAGATAGTGGAGCTACTAGCACTGTAATGCCTAAGAAAGTAGCTGACCAATTAGGACTAAAATATGAACCCTTCCAAAAGAAGGTTACACAACTTGATGTATCCTCAGTCAATACTTTAGGTGTGGCCAAGGATACTAGCCTAATCCTACATGCTAGTCCTAATTTCTCCATCCTCCTTGATATATACATCATAGATCTCCCTGCATTATTTGTTATATGTCTTTCAAGGGAGTTTACAGCCAAGATAGGAGGCTACCTATCTTTTGACTGATCTCACATGTGATTTCATACAAGGTATGTTACCAAGGTTACCATTAAATTAGAACCATTAGCAACACACCATATAGAACCATATGTGTCCAATACCATCAATGTAAACTGCCCTATATTTGATAACAGTGACTTCCAAACCATTAGTGAAGCAAGCACAAAGATAGAGAGTATCCCTGATATTTTTCTAGATGAAAGAGCTTCAGAGGTCCAAGAAAATCTTATTTGGGATTTTGGTTTGGGAAGTTATCTGATACAAGAGAGTGGAGCCATAGAACCAAGCCTCCTCAAAGAGGGCACTGATTCAGAAGATCAGAATAATTAGGTTTGGGAACTATTTTTTGATGGAGCTAGAAGTAGACATGGTTCTGGTGGTGGTGCTATGTTAGTGTCCCCAAAAGGAGAAAAGTATTATACTGCCTTTAGATTCAGTTTCTCCTGCACTAGCAACACTGCAGAGTATGAAAGTCTAGTCAATGGACTAGAGTGGGCTAGAAAAAGAGGGCTTAAGGCCTTAAAAGTTTATGGTGACAGTGAGTTAGTTGTCATCCAAGTAAGAGGGATAAGTGCAACAAAAAATGACACTTTGAAAGCATACAAACATAGAGTTTGGGATGCAATTGAAGATTTCCATGCTTTCAATATTATTGCTATCCCTAGGAAGCTAAATCAAAATGCAGATAGGTTAGCTGCCATTAGATCTCACTATGACATTCCAAATATCATTTTAAGAGAGATGGATCAACAAAATATCAAGGTGATTATCAAACCATCTATTCCTGATAATGATGTCAATTGGCAAGTGTTTGACAATGATGAACAAATTTTACAATTCTTGTTTGAAGATGTTTTTTCAGAACACAATCAAGATAGGCTATCACAAAACTATGGTGATCAAGTGATACAACTCAAGTCAAATAAGATGCCTAGAGGTCTTGTTACCTTAGAGACTATCTTCAACAAGGATGATGAGGTTAAGAAAAGCAAAGCTGGCCTGGTAGTCCAACAAGAACATTGTGTTGAACTAGAGTTGGAACCAAGTAAGAGCCTACAATTTGGAAGAGTGAACACTGAATTGGAAAAGCAAGCTTATACCCAATTATTCAAAGAATTCAGTGATTTTTTGCATGGCAATATGAGGACCTCAAAGGTTTTGATCCAACCCTTGCTCAACATGCTATTGAATTAGAACCAAATGCCAAACCAGTGAGACAAAAACAAAGGCCTATTAATCCCAAGCTGGAGCCACTTATGCATAAAGAAGTACTCAAACTAATAGAAAGTGGTATCATCTACCCCATTAAGCATACTAGTTGGGTTTCCAGCCTTGTTCTTGTCAGGAAGAAGAATGGGGAGTTGAGGTTATGTGTTGACTTCAGGGATCTTAATAGGGCTTCCCTAAAAGATCACCATCCATTACCCTCTATGGAACAAATTTTACAATGTGTCTCTGGATTCGAGAGATTTTCATTATTGGATGGCTATTCAGGATACAATCAGATCCTGGTTGATGAAGAGGATCAATACAAGACTGCATTTACAACCAAATGGGGAACCATGGCTTATCAAAAGATGCCCTTTGGTTTGTCAAATGCAGGTGCTACATTTCAAAAGGAAATGGATATGGCCTTTAAAAGCCTCATGTATAAGTTTGTACTGGTCTACTTGGATGACATAACTGTCTCTTCAAAGCATGCAATAGATCACATCAAACATTTGAGAAAAATCTTTGAAAGGTGTAGAGAGTTTGGAATATCTCTTAATCCCAAAAAATGTGTGTTTGCAGTCCATGAAGGAAAATTGTTGGGATATGTAGTATCCAAAGAAGGGATCACAGTAGATCCTAAAAGAATTGCAGCTATCCTAGAGCTACCCCTACCACATCACAAGAAAAGTCTCCAATCTTTCATAGGAAAGATTAATTTTGTTAGGAGGTTCTTGCCTCACATTGCAAATTTACTCAAGCCTTTGAGAGCCATGCTAAAGAAGAGTTCAACTTTCAGCTAGACTAAAGAAGGGAAAGTCAATTTCCAAGCTATCAAAGAAGCCTTAATAGAAGCTCCTGCCCTCTTAAACCCAAATTTCAGTAAGGATTTTATCCTTTATGCTTATGGAGGTCATGATGCTATATCTGCAATGTTGACTCAAGAAAATTCAAATGGATTGGAGCAGCCTATTGCTTTCTTTAGCAAAGGTTTAGAGGAGTATGAACAGAGATACTCTTTTGTAGAAAAACATGTGCTTGTTGTGGTAAAGAGCCTTAAAATGTTCAGATATCTATTGACCCATAGAAAAGTACATTTAAGGGTTACTCATCCAAGTGTCAAAGAATTTTTTCTTTCCAAGGACCTGAATGAGAAAAGAGCTGGTTGGATCACCAAGGTGATGGAATATGACATAGATATTCAAACTACCAAGCTGGTTAGAGGAAGAGGTCTTTGTGAGCATTTGGCAGAGGATGGAAGTTCAAAGAAATTAGAGAAAATAGATGCATCTCTAGTGGTGCATGATATAGAATAACAAGCCAAGGCAACAAACTGGTTGCCTAATATGATCAATTATTTGAAGACATGACAATGTCCTGCAGGTTTGGATTCAGCAAAAAAAAGATATTATAGATTGCAATCTGTTCCTTTTGTGCTGATAGATGAAGTTCTTTTTAGAAAGGATCATAGTGGTGTCCTTTTAAGATGCATAGATTCAAAAAAGATAGCTAATGTTCTATTTGAGTTTCATGATGGGCCTTCTGGAGGTCACTTTTCTCCTAGGACTACTACTTTTAAAATCATGAGGGTTGGATACTATTGGCCATCTATCTTTAAGGATAGTCATGATTATGTTAGAAAATGCATCAAGTGTGTCATGTTTGTAGGAAATGAGAGGCTTGCAGCCTTGCCCCTACAGCCAGTTAGAACAGAGCAACCTTTCATGAAGTGGGGTATAGACTTCATTGGTATGATTAATCCTCCATCTAGTGCAGGACATAAATGGATAATCACTACAATAGATTACTTCACCAGATGGACAGAAGCAATTGCTTTAATAGAAGCCAATGAGAGTGTTGTATTAAGTTTTTATGATGATATAATTCATAGGTTTGGCACTCCAAATTCCATAATATCAAATAATGCATTAGCATTCATAGGCCTCAAAGTCTCAAAGTGGGCAGTCAAGAATGGCATCTATCTGAATACTAGTTCCAATTATTATCCTCAAGGCAATGGCTTACCTGAATCAGCAAACAAGAATTTGATTAGGATAATCAAGAAGACTCTGTAAGGTAATCAGAGGGATTGGCATACCAAGCTCAGGTCTGCCTTATGGCTAGATAGAATTACTCCAAAAAAGATCATTGGGAATTCTCCTTATGTGTTAGTATATGGCAGAGAGGCCAAGTTATCCATTTAAGCTGAATTGCCAACTCTGGACTTGGCTACTCAATATGCCCTATTTGAAGAAGGAGACCCCTTACAGATCAGATATACTCAGTTGATGGAATTGGAAGAGATCAGGGACAAATCCATGGAAGATATGGAATTTCATCAGATTCAAACAAAGAAGAGTTTTGATAAAAGAGCCAGGGTCAAAAATTTCAAGGTTGGAGATGTAGTCCTCAAGTGGGATGAGTTCAAATCAAGGCCTGGCAGACATACAAAATTTGATTTATTTTGGAGTAGACCATTTGTTATAACAGAGTGCAAGGGATCCAATGCTTTCCAACTATCAAATCTTGAAGGAGTTGCCTTGCCAATCTCAGTGAATGGATTCCACTTGAAACCCTCCTTTGAGGTTAATCCCTCTTTGTAAATTCTTGTAATTATGTGTTTTTCTGCTTCCTTTCCCTATTTTCCAGATTAGTTTCCTACCTTCCAAGAAGTTCCTGTGCACAAGTTCTATCTCCCTGTGAGAGTTTTGATTTTTGATGACCCCATGCCCAATGAATATGACCTAGCCACTGGTTTTCCATGTCTAGCAGGCTAACATCCAGCAGAAATCACCAAAAAGTTACCCTAATTTTCATATGCATGCAAATTTGGCTTATTTCCATCCCCAGGTCTCTATTTTTCCCCTGCCAAGCATCCTTGAAATTTTCATGAATTTATCTCTTGTTTCCTGGTCTCTGCAATTTGTTCCATTCCCTAGTCTGTAGGTCAAATATTTGAAAAAGTAGTCATTGTAGGCTTAAAACCCTAAAAACCCTAAGGCTTCTTTCTATTTTGATGTTACTTTATCGGCAACTTAAAGGTCCCATTTCCCATGTGCGTATTTTCTTCCTTCGGTCGCTAGTTCTTCTATTCTTCTGGTAGTTACCTTTTCCTTTCGATGAACTAGCGACTGCAGTATTTCTCTTAATCACATGATAAATTGGAGGTGTCCTAAACATTCAGCGATTGGGCAAATAGTGTTCACGGGATCTTGAAATAAGATAGTGAAGCCTCTAAACATTTAGCGACTGGGCGAATTTCCTTTGGTCGCGTAGCCGCTAAATCTTTTGGTGGTCTTTTGTGTGGAGTCCCAAAAGAGAAGATCAACGGCTATCATGAATTCACATTGGATTTGTCAGAGGCTCATGATCTTACGATAGCCATCGATCTTCTCTTTTCCTCAGCGCTTCATGCTTTTGTGGGTCTAATGCCATGTCATCCTATGTGGAGGCTTCTGATTGGTCGAGAGCAGTGGTGTGGAGAACGTGTCAGTGGGGCCTATTTTAACTAGGATCTATGGCTGTCTTATGATCTGAAGGAATCTGTCAGTGCCATGTGATCTTGAGATAGTCATTCGATTAGATGCCAAGGTTTCTCAGTGGGTCCACTGCCAGTGTGCGTAGGTGGCATTCTCTGATTGGTCCACATGCTAATGAGTCATTTCTTGTTAGTAGGATCGGCCCCTTTCGATAGTCAGAGGCTTTGACATCTATAGAGGATTGATGGTTGTCATATGTTCACAAGGCTTTGTTTTAGAGCATGTGATCATGCAACGGCTGTTGATCTTGCTTTATCTCCAGGCTTAGTTGGGTGGGTCCTTCTCTGGTGGCGTGCTTGTTTTCTATTGGCTCCCAGGCGACAACTAGGATCTGTCAGTGGGACCGTGTCAGAGGGTCTACGGATGTGTCAGAAAGGTAAAGATCAATGGTGTTCATATGATCTCATAGGATCTTCTGACCCTATGAGATCATGCGACAACCGTCTGATGAGAATCTCTGGGTCGTGGGTCCGATGTGCTACTTGGCGCTGATGTGCTCGCGTATGATTAGCTGCTATATGATGATGGGGACTCATCTGTCAGTCTGATGTGTCGAGGGGTCCCAGTTCTAAAGGAATCAGTGGCTGGCACATAATCTGAAGGAATATTCAAGGGCCATGAGATCATGTGCCCGCCGTCAGATTGGAATCTGTTTGTAGTGGGTTCGTTGTCAGAAAGGTTACCGAGGTGTATGCCTACATAGCAGTCAAGGGAGAATAAAAGATTGCCAAGTGGTGAATGGGCCTAGGGTTAGAAAGTACTCCATGAATTAGCAACTAAAGGGGGTTTCTCAAGTTCACCAGACTTAACCGGGGTCAACTAAAGGTTTGAACAACTCTGTGACTAAAGGGAAAAGTAACCCAAGGTGGACTTGGGGTTAATCCTGCAGACGAACGGTTCCTGGGTAAATAAGAGGATCTAACGGTCGCATTTTAAAAGAAGATTGAGGTTTAAATGTCGACTGTCGATAGAATAAAAGTGTGGCACCACCCAGTTAGCCGTTAATTTTCAAATTTTAAATATTTCTCTGCAGGGTTTTTCCTAGGTTTTGATCCAATGGTCGATTGCGACAAAATGGGTGGCTAAAAATTTATGTTTCAAGGATGATTGTAGTTGGGGAAGATGATGACAGGGGTCTGGGCAGTTGTCTTTGGTCATCTCTTATTTTTTGAGAGTACAAAATCAGTGCATTCATGGTGAGACTTTGTGCAAAGAGGTAGATGAGTTCGGGTTGCTTGTCTATAGGCTGATTATGAGGTATAGGGAGGGGCACTCAAAAGATATCTGATTGGCTATGATGTTGCAGAGAATTATTTATGATCAAACTTGACAGAACTAGGGTTTATCATTATGCAAAATTCTCTAACCCTAGTTAGATTTTTGACTCTTGCCTACGTGCAAAGGAGGATGTATATATTGTAATTTTGGAGCTTTTGAGCTCAGAGTTGGACAATTGTAAAAGAATTTCTTTTTTTTCTTAAGGTTCATATGTGGTATCATCTCTACCCTCTAGCTTTTACAGTTGTATTTCTCCCATTGATAATTAAAAAATATTGCAGAAGTATTTTGTGACAATTCTTCATGTCCCTATGCTTTCCTTGTTCTGATTATCTCTTATTGGATCAAAGTATATGATGTTTTCAATGATATTTAGGGTTCCTGATCCCTCTTAATTTTTGTAATTTTATGTGTTATTGTGTTTGATCTAATTTAGATGTTTTTGTGGGTATACTTCAGCCCCCTAACAGTCTTGTCTCAATCCTACACCGAGTTGCAGAAGTGAATGTATGTTTGCAGGTCATGGGTTATGTCTTATGTTCAGGCCCTCCTATGAAACACTTATGCAAGCCTATTTATTAAGTTGTGACCTACTAGACCTAAGCCTTTCATTGATTCCATTCCTCTATACTGAGATCCAAACCCTAATTTCGGTGTATCACCTAGTAGGTAGTTTGCTTTCAAGCCTTTTCCCTTTCCAAGCATTCCTTCTATCCCTTTCCCTCAAAGTTTTACTTTTCATGTCAAGAAGCAAATTAGGGTGATTATCCAAGAGGAACTAGCCTAGAACCTGGAGGTCTCATCTCAGTTAGCATAGGTCCCACAACCTAGAGATGATTCCCATGTTATACTAGGTTATCAAGACTACAAGAGCTTGAAACAAGGGTGCAAACTTAGTGTATAATAATAACATTCTAGTTAGAAGAAGTCATAGACTTATGGGTGCCTTTGATCCCGAGTCTTCCTCTCCTTTCCTTAGGATCCTAGATGATACTTTGATTCTTCATGATTCCAATCCTATTATGGAGCAAAACTCTTCTCACTCATCTCATGATGAGGATGATGCTTTAAGAGTTCCTCCTGAACAAGTCCAAGTACTTTCAACTGAACTTGATAAAATGGGTAATTGGCTTATTCAAGAAAACCATAATCAAGATTTTATTCAAGCTATCAATGCTCTTAAGAAAGTTCTTCATTATAGTGATGAAGGTGTTAATCTCTTGTGTGGTATTACTCACCTCGTGCATTCAAACGTTAAACCTTTAGCTCAAGAAGCTCAAGATTTAGGGTTGATTCCTCCTGTCACTAGTATAGAACCTTCTTCTATTCCTTTACCTAGTATTCCTACCTATACTCATTCTTTGGTGATTGTGATGGTTCCCTCTGTTCCTATGAGTGTTGCTCCTGTGTCCCTTCCTACATCACAACCTTATTATCATAATGTTCCTTTTACTTATTCCAATCCTCTTCCAACTGTAGTTTCAAGTGTTCCTCCAATTATGTCTTCCATTCCTATAGCTTCTTACACTTTACCTAATGTTTCTAATGTTGCTATTCCTCCTATTTCTTCTAATGATTCAACAATGATCAGTTTGGCTCAAACTATGCCATCTTTATAACAACAACTTGCATCCTTGACTCAAAACAAGTTTAGCATTCCTACATGTGACATGGGAAGCCCTTTGTCTTGAGATATTATTCGTACTCCTGTTACTCAGCAGGTTGATATGCCTCATCTTGAGAACTATAATGGAAAAGGAGACCCCGTTCATCATGTTAAAACATTTCAAATCCTTTGTAGTGATTATGCTCAAGACCATAAGATTTTAGCCAAGTTGTTTGCTAGAACTTTTCATGACAAGGCCTTACAATGGTATTGTTCCTTGCCTCCTTATTCTATTGATTCATTTCCACAACTTGCCAATGCTTTTATTCAACAATTTCAAAACAACATTGGGCCACAAGTGTCTTTGACTAACTTGATGCACTGTAAACAAAGTGCTAAGGAAAAATTGACTGAATTTATTGGTAGATTTAAGCATTTACATGCTCAGATTTCCTATCTTGTTCCTAATATTAATATTCAAGGTATGTTTATTTCAAATTTGCAAAAGGATATTAGAGATAAGATTTTGCTTACTGAATTTACCTCTTTTCAAAAACTTTGTGCAGTGCTTCATCATTATCAATTACAAGTGAGTCAATTTGAGAGCAACACTCCAATGGCTCCTGTTCTAGTTGATAAAAGTGATGCTGCTCCTAATCCAAAAAAATTTAAAAAATTTAACAACTATGTCAAGATAAAAAAACAAGTGAATGCAGTTGCTGATCATGTTGTTGTTGCATCTCACAATGTCACTTCTACATCCATTGCTTTTCGATTAAATCGTACGTCTACTCCTCTTTTTGAATCTTTACATTCTATTATGAATAGGTTGTTAACTGCTAATATGATTACTTTACCTCCTATTCAAGCTCTTTTACCTGCTACGTTTGCATCTAAATCTTTTGATTCTAAAGCTTTTTGTCAATATCATCATTAGAATGGTCATGATACTGAGAAATGTTATTATTTAAAACATAAGGTTCAAGACTTAATTGATTCTAATGCCTTATCTGTTGATAATCTTGATGGTAGTGGGAATAAATATGTCTCTCCTTCGAATCAAAATCTTCAAATCTATACGAATCCTTTACCCATGTATGATACTAATACCATTGCTTAGCCATCTTCTATGGCTATTGTGTATGATTCAAAGATGGATGATCTTAATCACATTGTTAATCAAGTGGAGCATGTTGTTCAATCTATATCTCCACCTCAATCTCAACCTTAGATTCAACCTCAAGTTCCATCTCAACCTCAACCAAAACCTAAATTGAAGACTCAACCTAAACCTCAACAACAACCTATAAATAAAAGACCTTGGGAACTTTTGATTACCTTTGATGATTCTAAGACTATTAAGGCTCCTAATGGTCCCCTTTATATTTATGCTAGGATTTCTCAGATACCTACTCATGGTTGTCTTGTTCATCCTACATCCTTACTCAATGTTATTACTGAAGAAAATATTTTTATGAAAAATTTGCAACACGATTCTTATGATACATCTGATGTGTTGATTCAAACTTGTAATGGTTTTCTTTATCCTGTATGCACCAAAAAATGGTCGCCTAGACTTTGGGCCCCATTTATTTGATTTATCAACCCTAAATCATTTTGATCAATAATCAATATTTTCAACATTATCAATTTCTTGATCAAGTCTTAATTTTGATCATATATTGGATTTTTATCCTATGGGCTAATCATTTATCCTAAGTCTTTATTTGATTAAAAGGAATATTTCCTCCCCTTTGGATTAAATAAAAAGCCCCACCTTTCCTCTTGTCCTAAGTTGCACAAATAAAGCATTATTCCTATATTACAAAAAGGAAAAAAGCACTTTTGTCTCATATGGACACAAAGTCAAATCCTATTGGAGGATACTTGTGCACACGGATCACTCCTCTTTCAAACTCCACCACCGATTAAGACTTTTGCCTCTTAATCTCAATGGTCCATTCCTTTGCATTTCTTATAAAAGGAAAGCTCTCTCCTTCATTTGCATATCACGTTTTTATACTAACCTTATGCTACAGGAATCCTTGAAGACTTTGAAGCTTTTTAGAGATCATTGTTGCATCCTTCTTTAGATTTCTTCATTTGCTTCATAGTTTAGTTTACATTCTTTCATAGTAGTTTCATTTTCATGACTTTCATAGCTTAGATTTCCTTTCATGCAATAGCATAACTTCACATAGCTTAATAGGAGGGATTTGTAACGCTTGTTCTTTCCATTTCATAGCTTAGTTGCATTGCATTTTCATTTCTCTAAACTAGTTTGCATTGCATTTTATAGTGATTCTTGAGGATATTGGCACTCTTGCCCTTGTCCTCATTTGAATCTCTCGTTGTGTGGTTGACTAGCAAGGTCACAAGCTTGTAGTTCTAGCTAAGAGAAAATACATCATAGTCCCTTGCAACTCCATGCATAGAGAGCTATGAGCCACTTTGTGAGGCCTCATTCTTGAGCAACCTTGCATGTAATGGTTCATAGAAGTACACCATTTTAGTGTGTATATTTTTGGTGCCCACCATGGGGCAGAGTAGATAGGCTTTGTCCTTTAGTTTCTTGCATTTTTGTCATTTTTCAAAAATTTTGCAGTCTCTGGTTTTTTATCTCAGAATATCACGTGATACTTCTCAGGTATATCACGTGATATACCTTACTATACCAGTGCGACACTTCTCCCCAGAGAAGAATCGTCTGTCAGTATTAAGGTATATTGCTTGGTGTCATGCGAAGTATCGCCCGTGTATAGAGAAGTATATCGCCCGAACTAAGGTATATCGCGCGAATATAGGAAACTGTATCACGCGATACTAGTGACGTTTGAGGTATATCACCTGATCTCACAAAGACCTGCGGTTTAAGTTTTATCATCCAAATTTGATCATATTTAGTTTGCTGGTTTACTTTACTGTATTTAGATAGGTCTAACCTGCATCTCTTAGCTTAGGTAAATCAGTTTCTTGCAAATATTTTCATTTAGATTTTGGATTTTGCTAACGTTGTGGGTCTAACTAGTTGTGGTTGTAGGTGCCTTTGCTTAAGAAGTTTGCCAAAAATCACATGTCAAAGAGGGCTACTAACGGTTTTTGCAGGGCTGCCCAAAAAGCATAAAAAAAAATAAAAATCTTGCTTGTTTATTTGCTTTCCTTTTAAGTGTGGCAAAAACTAGTTTCATTTATTAAGAACTTTAATACCTTGTGAAAGAGATTTTGAGGTGGTAGGAGAAGTATGCTCTTCACCTTTAGGTGAATCAGAAAATCTTGACCCATCTTAAGGTTTTGGAAGCAAGGGAGTAATTGAATCTCTTTGCTTGGTGTGTTTGGGAGAAGTTTTTGAGATAGGGGAGTATGCTCTTCACCCTTGAGGTGAACCAAAAACCTTGAACCTCAAAAATTATCCAATTTTGTTTAGTTTAGGAATCCTTTAGCGGGCCTGCTCTTGAGCAATCAAGAGGAACGACTCAAGTGGGGACAACCTTGTCATCATTTTCCTTGGTGGCGAGTGATTCCAACTCACTATAATCTCAAGGCTATCAAGGACACCAAAAACCTTGGTAGATGTAACACTTGTCTTCGTTTGATGTGAGTAGCTCATGGGATTGCGACCATGGGGAAAACATTGAACAAGAATGCTTAAGGTACTCTTGAGGCCGTGAGGTCCGAGTCCTCTTTGAGGAGCAAGAGGGGTGTTATGAACAGAAATCTTTATTAAGAATCATTAGACAGAAGCCACCTTGTTTAGCCGCTTATCTTCTTAGTGCAAGGATTGATCCAAGTGGTTTACCCGGATCACCTTAAGATACTCACCATATGTGTCCCTTTGGTTGTGTCATTTGACACTTCCACGACAAAGCCAATATCTCTCATGGGTAACCACTTGGTGTGAGGCAAGGGGGCATCAAGTTGTGGGCTAAGTTGGTAAGTATTGAGCCTTGACCTTTTTAGGATAGATTTTCTTGAATTGCCTTCGGTTGTGTGATGCTAGTGTAAACGTTCTTACATACAAACAATTGGTAGCATTCATAGGGTGCTTTTTCAATTCTAATATCACAAATGTTTGTCTTGGCAAGGTTGCTTTTGCCCTTGTTTCAAGTGTTTGAGACATTTTTGATCCCTCACTGTTTGCAAACCTGCCAAAATTTTGCTGATATTGTGATTGAAATCGAAAACATCAACCCTCAGACCAAAAATTTTGACCAAACAGACCTGAAAACGTAAATTTTACATAGTTCTGGTCAAGAGTTAAGCAATTTTGCAACAGTATCGCGTCCTTTAGAGTGAAATATCGCGTGATACTTCGCGGGTCCAAAAAGTATCGCCTGCTTTGAGAGGAAATATCGTGCGATAGTTCACCCCGGATAGACTATCGCCTGACCTGCCTGGTGTTTATCGCTCGGCTATTGTAAGGTCTATCACCTGGTATAAGGCAAAATATCACCCGGTTGTAGGTGTATCACCCTAGTAGCCCAGAGTATATCGCCTGGTTAATTTCTGTCGTGCTTGCAATTTGATCAGTTTCAATTGTTGTTAGTCAGGTTAGGTCTTGGAGTAGGCTTCTTGCTCTGTCGTTTGAGACCTATCTTGACTCTAAATTTCTAGTTTTAGTCCTCCAGGATAGCATCATCTGGTTTACAAAATCACTTTGGGAATAATTGTCAAATTAGAAGGCCATTCTTGGTGCCAAGGTTCATCTCTAGGATTGTTAGCTACATTCTTGGAAAATTTTAGTGCTCTTATTGTCCAAATCGCTTTCATTTAAATCTTGATTTCAATTATATTTTGGCCTAGTCCAACCTCCTGGTTCAAAAGTGCAAGGGTAGTCACCCTTTGATTTGAAGTACCTCTTTGACAGTGTTGGTAAAGCCCCTTTTCTATCTTTTCATTTCTCTTTGGACAATAGAGGACTTTGATTATCCTAGTTTGGTGCTGACACTTTGAGATGTCATCTTATCATTGAGAGTATCTTTCTTTCATGTCAGTTACAACAAGGTACCAAGTCAATCAAGGGAAGTGACCTTCTGTTGCCTTTAGCCAGTTACCACCAGTTAAGACTCATCGACAGCATAAGGGAAAAGGACCCCTTTTTGATCAATCGCCTAAGAGTGAATCTGAGGTTTGTTTTAATCCAAAAGCTAATCCTAGTGAAGTGAGCACCTCTTTTGTACCACTTTCATCAAGCATGGACATGAGTTACACTTTCACTCGACAACAAAGAGAAGCCATGAATCAAACTCTTGAGGATATCTTCCAACGGCATAGGAGAGAGTACGGTGGTTCTTCTCATGCTAGTCCACCTGGGTCACCTCCCAATAATGTGAGGTATTTTGATGCTCACCAACGAGCCGAGAGACATCATAAGCAAACTCACTCAGATTCAGGGTCACAACACGAGGACCAGAACAACAAATCTAGTGATCACCACATAAACACAGCCAATGCAATAAGGCATTTGAGACCATCCTCTCCACTTAAAGATACCTCTCGATATGCAAATATGAGATTAAAAAGCATTGAGAGGGAGAAGCAAGCCTATTTGGATGAACAAGCTGCTAAAAAGGAGAAATTTAGACAACTAGAAGAAGAGGAACGTGCATTATTGGACATAAGGAAGAGAGTCACCCAAGAAGAAGAAGATAGACTCTATGCACAACAACTCCAAAGCTGATTCAATGGGAGGGGAACCAATAGTGGGACCAACTCACCCCCATCTACCCCTTCGCCAAGTCTTAGAAGAAGATCAAGGACACCCTCACGATCCTTGAGCCCTAGAGGAAGAAGGGCTTCAAGATATGATCATCATAGGAGATGATCACCTCATAGACATTCAAAGCAACCCTCCCAATGAGCACATCATGGCTCACAACATGGGGGAAGTTATGCCAAATTTGATCATATGGATTTTATGACTATGCAACAAGAACCATTTTTTCAAGCATATGTAGAACGATATGTGGAACAAAACAAGGATCAATTCCTAGAAAGCCTTATCAACAAAGGTGCTAAAGTTCCATATGATTTTGATGTCCACCAAAAGATTAAGAAATAGAATCCTTCAACCAATGAGGTGATCATGCAAATGCAAAAGGATATAGAAAGGATGAGGGCTCCTAAGAGCACATTTAATTTGGACTCCATATGTCCCAACCTGATTGACAAGAGTGTGGTGTTGGTTGAGTTCCCTAAGAAAATTGAGTTTCCAACCTATGACAAATATGATGGCGTTGGTGACCCTCACGACCATGTTCGATAGTTCTACATAATGAGCTTTTCTTTTCATCATGAAGACTCCTACTTGATGAGATTATTTCCAAGGAGTCTCAAAGGTCAAGCCATGGAGTGGTTCACCAACCTTACTCCTCCAGTAAAGTCATTTAAAGAACTCATCCAAAGATTTGTTCAGCATTTTGCTTATAATCTATCAAGGTTGCTCACAATGCTTGATTTGTGCAAGCTTAAACAAAATCAAGGAGAACCTTTTGTCACTTTCCTACAAAGATGGAGACGTTTGTGCTCAAAATATCCAAGGACAATTCTTGAGGAGGAAAGAATAGACATCATTGTGAGTAACTTAGTGCCGGAATTAAGATATGAGGTAAGAAAGATACCATTTAATTCTTTTGATACCATGGTAGAAGTGGCATGTCGCATAGAGGATGTCCTAAAAGAACAAGGAATTTTGGCTAAATCAACTAATAACAACAATGGCCAAAACAACAACAATAATGGTTATAAGGACAAAAAGACCTCCTATTGGAACAAGAATAAATAGGTGGTCAATGACAGAGTTGTTGACTCACCACAACCTAAGAATGAAGGAGTTCTTAATCTCTCCAATGCAGTACAAGCCATGAAGCTGCAAGCATCCTCAGGACAACAAGAGAACAAACCCAAGTATCAAGGGAAACCTAAGAAGGAAAAGAGACAATTCACCAAACTTGGGGACTCCTATGCAGACATTTTCAAGACACTAATTGCTCATAATTTGGCGCAACCTCAGGATCCTGCCAAGCACCGCATACCCGATCCTAAACCTCATTGGTGGGATGAGAAAGCCTTTTGTGTCTTCCACAATGGAATTGGACATGATATAGAAAATTATTTTAGGCTTAAACATCTTGTCCAAGACCTCATTGAAAGTGGGCGATTACAAGTTGATGGTTTAACTACTAATGCAGATCATAAGGCTTTTAAAGAACCCTTGCCTAAATATGAGAAAAGGGAGAATTCTAACAGCACGCATGGCAAGGCTGCTATCAACTATATACCTACACAAATGCTGAAAATATTATTAACATGCTTGAAGTGGCTGATGACAATATCAACATGATGAGAGGGAAAGATCCTTATGGATATGATGTGGATTCAACTCCAATGTCTGATGAAGGACCCGTTGTGGTGCTAAGAGGTCCTCACTCATGAAGGATGCCCCAATCCCTCAATGCTATCACTAGGGGTTAGGCTCAAGCTCCCATTATTATCAGAGGTCCTAGCTCTAGCAAGTCTAAGCAGCCCATGTCCAAGGGTGTTCTTCCTAATCTATTGTTGGTCCTGATTCTAATTATAACCTTATTGACCAATTACAACGTACACCAGTGCATGTATCTATTTTTGAACTTTTAGAATTGTCCCCTAAGCATAAGCATGTCCTTGAGGATGCTTTGCGAGTAGCCAGTGTCCCTAACAACTTAGATATTGATCAATTCCAGAATATGGTCAACCATTTGGCTAGCCCTCATTACCTCACTTTCTCAGAAGAAGACAACAAATCCATCAGTCACCCACATAACTTGGCCTTACACATCGAAGTCATGATTCATAAAACCTATGTTAGGCGTGTATTGATAGATGGGGGTGCGGGGCTCAATATTTATACCATGAGTTTGTTGAAGGCTCTAGGATATTCTGAAGAAGTCATTGACATAAGGAAAAAGATCATAATCAAGGCATATGATGAATCAGAAAAAAGTTCTAAGGGATTGGCCGTTTTGCCTATCTGCATTGGTCCAGTAGACAAGGACATCTTATTTCAAATTGTTGATGTTGGTCCTTTAGCCTACAACATTTTGCTAGGTAGGCCATGGATTCACGAAATGCAAGCAGTCCCATCAACGTATCACCAGTGTGTTAAGTTTCCCCATAATGGTGTAGAAGTTTTCATACCTGGAGATAGTGCTTTGTCAGTTAATAACATTTCTGCTGGATCACATGTACCTTTGAATAGGGAAGCTGACAGCCCTAGTATTTCACTTGAACAATGCAAGTAGAAGTTTAAGACCATAGATCTTGGGATGGGAGATTATAAAGTCGATTCTTTTGCAAAAATGTCGATCTCTCCTAGGTCTTATGGGAAACCATCACCAAATATGAAACCTTCATCATCAGCAATGACATTATTTGGAAAATTTGTTGAGTCTTCGGTTCCTATTCAGGAAGAGAAAGAGGAAGTTTCCGTAAGGGACTGGATCTATCATGAGGAAAAATACCAACACAACGAGAGATTTTCTCCTTCACCTAAAGCTTATGGGAGAGGGTATACGTTGGTTAAGAATATGGGTTATCCAGGATATGGTCCCCTTAGCCATAGGTTGGATGCTAAAGCTGAGCCTCTTAACCATACCCTTTTTGGATGAAAGAATAAGTCAACAGTTGGCTTAGGTTTTGAAAATAAGAAGAAAAAAGGTGTCCCTGTCCCAGCTACGACAGACAGTGACAGTGATTCAGACTACACACCTAATCTTTCTAATCAACAAGACATGTCTAATGATTGGGTGCCTTCAATAAATCTTCTTTGGGGAGATTCAAAAGATTTGATACTTGACAGTCCTACTATCCCAGCTGCGATGGATAGTGACTATATGAATGCTAGATTGACAATGGAAAGTGTTGCTATCCTAGCTGCGACGGATAGTAACAATGCTAGCATTAGAGAAGGGGAAACCTTTCCCAACCTTGAGACTTCTACATCACGAGGGCCAAATGATGATTCAGACACAGACTCACATGAGTACAAATGGGACTCACTTTCAGATGCAACAGTTGATTTGGACATGGATGTTGTCCATACTTATAGTACCCAACCTGATGTGACCAACGAGCTTAGTGTAGGACTAGAGGATTGTACTCCTCGAATTGTCTTAATGGCTGACGCTTCATTTGGTAGGACAAATCTTGACTCGGGTATCCTTAGAGGGGACTTGATGAATCCCGATTGCATGGTCATCAGAGATAACACCTTTCACATAAATAACATTGAACCAGTCATTGACCTACCCCTTGTTCACTATGACCTAATTGACTGGTCTCAACACCATCAAGAGCCTAGATTCCTCACTTTTCAAAATGACTATGAACTTGCTTGCTATCTGAATGCTCTTGAATCCGTGGCTTCTTCCACCAGTGAACCAACAACAAGTATGACGGAGCCTGATATTAAGTACCTCAGTCTAAAAATAAAAGAAAAAGAAAGAAAGAAAAATAGGTCTAATGGCGAAAACCACTTTGTGGCAGTATCAGAACCAAAAATAGTAAAAAGAGATGACATATCTGAGGGTGAAAACCTCTTTGAGGTGCCTAAGGATGGGGTACTTAATAACTTGCCGAGTTATTTTCAAGACAGATCATCAGTATTGATTGAGCCAACAAAACCAGTTAATTTGAGCACAGAAGAAGCTCCTCAAATAATTCATCTTGCTCAGTCTTTATCAAAAGAAGAAACCAAGGCATATATACAATTCTTACAAAAGAAGAAAATTAATTTTTCATGGACCTATTCAGACATGCCAGGGCTTGATACAAATCTTATAATGCATCACTTATCCATAGCTCCAGAAGTCAAACTAGTGAAATAGAGACTCAGAAAAATGCATCCACATGTAGCTCTCCTTATCAAAGTAGAATTAGAAAAACTTTTGAGAGATGGATTCATCAGAGCCATCGATTATGCAGAATGGATCTCAAACATAGTACCAGTTTCCAAACATGATGGGTCCATTCGTGTATGCACAGATTTTAGAGATTTAAACAAAGCATGCCCAAAGGATGATTTTCCACTTCCAAACATTGACATGATAGTGGACATGACAGCAGGCTATGAAATATACTCTCTAATGGATGGCTTCTCAGGATATAATCAAATTAAAATAGCTCCTGAAAAATAAGAGAAAATAGCATTCACATGTGCATGGGGAACCTATTGCTGGAACATCATGCCATTTGGGTTAAAGAATGTAGGAGCAACATACCAACGAGCTATGACCACAATTTTTCATGATATGATGCATAAGAACATGGAAGATTATGTGGATGATACCTTGGCTAAATCAAGAAAAAGGGATGCACACCTTCCTGATTTGGAAGTAATTCTCGATCGCATGGAACAATTTCAACTCAGATTGAATCCAAAGAAGTGCACATTTGGTGTCACCTCAGGCAAACTTTTAGGATTTATAATATTAGCAAAAGGTATAGAGGTTGATCCCGAAAAGGTCCAAGCAATTTTAGATATGCCACCTCCAAGAAACATTAGTCAGATGAGAAGTCTTTAGGGATGACTCCGGTCAATTAGGAGGTTTATCTCACAGCTGGCAGATAGAGCACAACCCTTTAATAAGACGTTGCATAAGGGTGCTTCTTGTGTATGGAATTAGGATTGCCAAAAGAGCCTTGATCAAATAAAATAGTATTTAGCTAATCCTCCAATTTTGATGTCGTCTATTCCTGGGAGACCATTGATTTTATACATTTCAGCAACAGAGTCTTCCTTGGGGGCATTGTTGGCTCAATTAGATGATACTGGGAAACAAAGGGCCATATACTATATCAGTCGTACTCTAGTCTCCTATGAGATCAATTATAATAACATTGAGAAGTCTTGTCTTGCAGTGGTGTTTGCTTCTCAAAAGTTGCGACACTATATGCTTGCTCATACTATACATTTGGTTGCAAAAATTGATCCTCTTAAGTACTTGCTTAGTAAGGCTGCCCTCATGGGTAGACTTGCTAAATGGATGATGGTCTTAACTAAATTTGACATAGAGTACATTGAAAGGAAGGCCATCAAAGGGCAAGCTATTACTGACCAATTAGCTGATTTCCCAATTAAGGATAGTATGCCTGTTCAAGTGGAATTCCCAGATGAACACATCCTGTATATGACTACTCGCACTTGGAAAATGTTCTTTGATGGTTCCCACATGCAAAATGGATCAGGTGCTAGAGTATTATTTGTCTCTCCACATGGGTACAATATTCCAAAGTCTTACAAACTTTTATTCCCATGTACGAATAATATTGTAGAATATGAAGCTTTAACCAATGGATTGAGAATGGCTATAGAATGGAACATAACAGAGTTACATGTCTTTGGGGATTCCTAGTTAATCATCAACCAAGTCAATGAGGAGTATCACACCAATGATGATAAATTGATACCCTACAAAAAGATGGTTGACTCATTGAGACGTTACTTTACATTTGTGACATTTCAATAGATCCCCAGGATAGAGAACAAAGCTGCAGATGCTATGGCCACATTAGCTTCACTCCTTCAGTTGGAAACACATGAATCAAGATTCGAATTCCTGGTGGAAGAGCTACACCATCCCATATTTGACTCATCTGAAAGCCATGTCATTTGTACCCTTGTCACACATGAGTCTTCCTGATATGGTGCTCTTTATTCATATCTTCGTGATGGCATCATCCCTGACACATTCAACCGTTCTGAACGCCGAAACCTCATCCGTA
Organism: Chamaecyparis obtusa; assembly: GCA_027943335.1. Classification (NCBI taxonomy): domain Eukaryota; kingdom Viridiplantae; phylum Streptophyta; class Pinopsida; order Cupressales; family Cupressaceae; genus Chamaecyparis; species Chamaecyparis obtusa. The sequence goes on along the minus strand of BSBK01013759.1, from coordinate 104,107 downwards.
ACACCTCTCACCACACCCTTATCTCTGGTGATTTATATAGGAGGGGTTTAGATGAGACGCTCCTTAGGTGCTTGGAAAAGGAGGAATCTGACCAAGCGTTAGTTGACATCCACGAGGGCATTTGTGGTGGACATTCTAATGGTCTTGCCATGGCCCGAAGGTTGCTTAGGGTGGGGTATTATTGGCTCATGATGCAGATAGATGCAGTAGCCTTTGCTAAGTCTTGTGAAAAATGTCAGAAACATGGAAACCTGATTCATGCTCCAGGTAGGGAGCTGATTCCTTCTATTTCTCATTGGCCATTTCAGCGCTGGGCCTTTGATCTAGTTGGGCAGATTCATCCCAACTCATCAGGTGGACATAAGTTCATTATTACTGCCACTGAATACTTCACAAAATGGGTGGAAGTTGTGCCACTTTCTGTTGCTTCAGGGAAGACTATCTCTTTGTTCATCTTGAATCATATTATTTGCCGATTTGGAGTGCCTTCTGAGATTATCACTGATAACGGAGGTCAATTCAAGAATAAGGACCTAAAGCATTTATGCAAAAAGTTTAAAATCAAGCAACATTGGTCCTCCATCTACTTTCCACAAGGAAACGGATAGGCAGAAGCCTCCAACAAAACCATTCTTAAGATCCTTCATCGGACAGTGAACAAGAATGGTAGGGATTGGCACTTGCAAATCAATCCCACACTATGGGCTTATAGAACTAGCATTCGTACACCTACAAGAGCTACTCCTTTTTCTCTTACCTATGGCGCTGAAGTGGTATTGCCTTTAGAAGTCGAGATACCATCACTCAGAGTCTCACTCAAAGGATTGATAACAGATAAGGATTACCGTGCCATAAGGTTACATGAACTAGAACTTTTAGATGAGAAGCGTAAGGCTTCCTTTGATCATATGAGAGTGTATCAGAAGCGTATGTCCAAGGCATTCAACAAGAAGGTTCACCCTAGAGAGTTTCAAATAGGTGATCTTGTTTTGCGAGAGAACCCTAAGAACCAACAGAATAGAGAACAAAAGGGTAAGTTTGAACCTAACTGGCTTGGACCATATGTCATCACAGCTGCTTTTGGTATAGGTGCATATTTACTGTCAGATCTGGATGGAGAACAACTCCCTGATCCCATCAACATTTTGCACCTCAAGAAGTTCTACCCTTGATGCCCATTTCTGTCTGGGGGCATCCTTTGTACATATTTATGGATCCTAAAAAATACCAAAAAAATTGATATATGATGCTGAAAAAATCCTAAAAAGCATATACAGTCTTGAAAAAATACAAAAAAATTAAAAAATAAAAAAATTTAAAAAAATAGAAAAAGTGCCTTGGTGAAAACCTGGAAAGAGATGCCTTGGTAGCAAAAATCCAAAAAAAAAGAAAAAAGAAAAAATTGCATTAAATCCAAGTGGTGAAAACTTGGAAATGGGCGCTACTTGAGGCCTTTGCACTCCTATTTATTAGCATGTGTCCTCGACACTTAGCCTTTCTCTATCATGCCCTGACCTTATTTGACTTGGTCTGAAATTGGTCTTTCTCTTTGTCTGGGGGCATAACTATTAGCATTGGTCCTTTAGGTACGTTTGTCTCTTGGGGCATTTCACAAACTGGTATTTTTCAACACCACCCCAAATAGTGTTTCTCAACACTACCCTTGCGTTGAGTGTTTCTTAACACTTATCAGATGTCTTCTCCAACAGTCTAGTATGATGCGACGTTGCTCATTTGTAAAAGTGATACTCAAAGTTTGACTCTATGACCAACACACATGCACTTAAACAATCAACTTATTGAGATATGTTGACTTTATTTTTCTTTGTGTGCTGTCTATGAGGATTTCTTTGATGAGTGGTCTCTCCCTGAGAAGTTTTCGATGATGCATAGCTAGAAGACTGAGGGTATGAGAACATGTTTTATTTCTTTATCTTCTTGTGGGTATATTTTGTGGATCCTAACTGTCATGAGCATTTTTGTTGGTCTTACTTAACACTATGGATTGACAGGGTATTATCCTTGACTGTTTTGCGAGTGCATGCTTCTAGTTATCCTGACTTTCATGTGTCTTGATACAAGCATAATCCCGCCATATCAAACTTAGGTAATCTCACTGCATTAGTCATCTAGACCTACATGTCTTTGATGCCTAGGTGAGATTCCCACATTCCTATCTGATAAAGATCATATTCATATCCACATAGTCATACTAGTGTGCATTGTATGATCTTACGACGCTACCAATAATGCTCGATGATGATAATTAGATGTCTATAGGTGTTGTGACCTTGCAAGTCAACCACTTTTCATAATAGCCTGCATTTTAGGTTCCTGATAGTTTAGTTTTGCATCTTGCATATGGAGAGAGCTCTCCTTTTCATCTTACGTGGACCTATCAGTCAACTGCGCTTCTTCTCAATCATGTCTTTCACTCCTTGTCTTTTTCATCTCGAACCTGTTCCTGTTCATCACAAGGGGTTAATCATATCATCATATCTATATCACAACTGTCATTTTCAGAAACATGAGCCTCTATTATACACATGCGAATCAAACATACATCTATAAAAGAGAACATACATAAGCATGTACATAAACATTTTGAGCAAAATGACAAGACAATATCCATAAACTGATATATCCATCATAAGTGAGACATAAACACATGATATATTGAACATCCATTAATCTCATATATACACCAATGTCATGATACAATATACAATATGGGATCCCAAAATCTGGATCAATGTCTCAAGATATGTCTCAATATCTAACAACATCTAACCCTAAACCTAAGACTGACTACCACCCTCATGTCCTGGTGCTGGCGGAGGTGGTGCTGGATCAGGGACTACATCTGATCTACCCACTACTGCAGAGTATGATGGCGCTCTCCGATCCTCTGGGACTGCCTGAATGTAGAGGCCATAATAATATGCAGCTCATGCTGCCTCTCTTTGTCTCTCTGCCAGGGCAACCTGTAAGGCTCTCTCTCGCCGCTCTATCTCTACCCGCTGATCAGTGAGCTATTGCTCTCTCACTGCTATAGTAATCCTGAGCTACAATATCTCAGCCTTGAGAGCCTGTATCCTCGCTCTTAGATCATCCCCAACCGCAGGCTGATCCTCCTGTGCCTCTGCCTACCGGCGAGCTGGTCTCACCTCATCCTCAGGCATCGCCGACCTCTGTCCCCGTGACCGTTTCCAGCCACCTGATCTGGATCCCTCCCCTCTCTCCATCCTCCTCCCTCTCCCCCTCCTGCCGTCTCCTCCATCCCCTTCGTCTTCTCCATCTCCTCTGTCCCCCCCATCATCACCTCCATCTCCCCCCTGTGCTAGTACTTATGCATCTGGTATAGTGAATCGAGGGAACGACGCCCTCCACCACTCTTCCCTATATGCTGCATCGGCCCCTGCATCTGCCACATCTGGGTGATACTCCCAGGGCTTACTCCTGATACCACCTATCTCTGCGATCACCTGCTGGTAGTCTAACATGGATAGCCACCCATGTCCCTCCTCATCCTTGGCTCTGGCATATGTAGTAGTCTCTGTCGAGACCCGCTGCTGCCTCCTAAACTGCCGCCATACCCGAGTGATGCAAAATCTCTCCACTATCTCTGAGTGTCGGCCTACCAGTGGCCGGGTACATAGTATGTAGCTCAGCTCATCCTCTGCATCACCCCATGCCTCAACATCCCTGTATGGCCTCCATGTGAAAGCCGCCATCTCATCCAGGATCCTCCTATAGTATGTCACATCCCTCGTATGAGCATGTGATATAAAACCCATATATCTGTATATATATGGGTATCTCCTCTCCCTCGGCTGAACCCTCGGGCGCATCACAGCAATGTGCTCCCAAGCCCACACTTGTGCTAGGATGGCACTGCAAGCCCACGACCGGCTATCCCTATACACGATCTCGTGTAGCTCATGATACATCTCCACAAGAATGGCTGGTCCCCATGCCATCCGATGAGGTCTACCTACTAAGTTAATCAGTAGCCTGGCCCATCCGAGCGGGAATCCCTTCTGACTGCGATCAGTCATCAGGATCTGAGAAATAATAGATGCCACAATACATGGCACCGAAAAATCTCTACCAAAATCCTCTAGCAGCCGCTCCCAACTGACATGCCGATCAAGGATAGTCACATCCTAAAACATCTCTTGGATCATCCATCACCCCTCAGTCACATCCTGATCATAGTATACCTGTGCCATCACACGAATCATGTCAGTTTTCATCCTTTGGAAACATTACATTTTACACGATTATATCTAAAAACATGATTATACTTACCGGCTCTCCATGACATGGCACTCATAGGATCCTGTAGACATCCTCCAACGTGATGGATGCCTCGCCTGTGGGAGGATGGAAGGTGTTGTGTTCGCTATGCCATCTCTCAGCAAGCGCAGTCAACAACCCATGGTCAGCTCTGATGTCTGGGAATCTCAATAAATACCTGAACCCCATGGTCCTAATGTCAGCATTGCCCAGATCATCTAGATCTCGGACACACCTCAGCCCGATCACCTTCGGCGCTCTGATGATCAGCGTCGAAAAAACCTCCTACAAGTCGTTAAAACCAAGTTAGTTGTTAGAACATATCATGATGGATGCCTCAAAATCAGTCTAACACATCTTTGAACACCTAAAATTGTTTGGACCCATGTCATTTTGCTTGCAAAGACCTAAACTTTCAAATTTTACACTTGGGCGATACTACTTTTTTGGAGAAGTATCGTGCGATACTTCTCCCTATAGTGGTGCGATATACTTTGGGTCATGTGATACTTCACCCAGTATCGCATGATATTTCACCCAGTATCGTGCGATACTGGTGCCTATACTCGCACGATACTTTGGGGACCCACGAAGTATCGCGCGATATTTCTCCCCAAAGGGTGCGATACTTCTAAAGTATCACGCGATATTTCGCCTAACCTAAAAAATTTGAAAATTTAAAAATTTACAAACGTGCTAAAAATGTATTAAATGACTCAAAAATAGTGAGTTTTTCAAAAACGTACTGGGGCATGATAGTGTGGTGGTCGCTTGTGCAACCGGGCATGCTCGAATCGATGCCTGTGGATGGGAACTCTAGCTTGCTGGGCCATATTCTCTCTCTCAAGCTCTAAAAATTCTCAAATCACTACAAGACAAATGATTTTTGAAAATGACATTTTCACCCCTTTTATAGCATTTTGACTTTTGACCAATTTTCAAAACACCTCAGAATTGCACGAAAATTGCACCCCTAGCTAATTTCGATGTCCTGGATCCATTTTCGGACTTGAAATCAAAATTCAAGGTCATCTTGATAGTCAAAATCGCATTTCAAAAATTTTCCTTCTACGTAGTTGATTGACCTTTTGAGGCATACTTCTCCGATCTTTGGTGGAATTCCTTCATTTCCATGTCTTTCAACCTTCTAGTCTGTCATTCGCCCTCTTTCTATTTTCTCACTGGGGCATGTTTCATTGCCTAATGGTCAACCTTTTGACCTTTGCATTCGATTGTGATTTTCCTTCAATTTGATCAAATCTTTATCAATTTGCTGTCTCTCCTCTACCTGATTTCGATTTTGATTCCGAGGGGGCAGTATTTATGGGATCCTTATCCCTGACATCTTGATGCTCTTGATTTAGACATCTTTTGTGAGCTTTTGCTCAAATTTAAGATTCTTATCTCTTACTTTGAATGTGATCCTGAATCGACCTCATGTTCAAAGGCCTTTGTCTATGTTTGTCCAGATGTGATCCCGAATCGACCTCACATCTGAGTTGTTTTGTGATCCTAGATCGATCTCACATTTCAATTCTTCTTTGACTGCATGTGTTCCCAGATCGATCACACATTAGTCAAAGAGGGGCAAATGTATGCACCCAAAAATGGTTGCCTAGACTTTGGGCCCCATTTATTTGATTTATCAACCCTGAATCATTTTGATCAATAATCAATATTTTCAACATTATCAATTTCTTGATCAAGTCTTAATTTTGATCATATATTAGATTTTTATCCTATGGGCTAATCATTTATCCTAAGTCCTTATTTGATTAAAAGGAATATTTCCTCCCCTTTGGATTAAATAAAAAGCCCCACCTTTCCTCTTGTCCTAAGTTGCACAAATAAAGCATTATTCCTATTTTACAAAAAGGAAAAAAACACTTTTGTCTCACATGGACACAAAGTCAAATCCTATTGGAGGATACTTGTGCACACAGATCGCTCCTCTTTCAAACTCCACCACCGATTAAGACTTTTGCCTCTTAATCTCAATGGTCCATTCCTTTGCATTTCTTATAAAAGGAAAGCTCTCTCCTTCATTTGCATATCACATTTTTATACTAACCTTATGCTGCAGGAATCCTTGAAGACTTTGAAGCTTTTTAGAGATCATTGTTGCATCCTTCTTTAGATTTCTTCATTTGCTTCATAGTTTAGTTTACATTCTTTCATAGTAGTTTCATTTTCATGACTTTCATAGCTTAGATTTCCTTTCATGCAATAGCATAACTTCACATAGCTTAATAGGAGGGATTTGTAACACTTGTTCTTTCCATTTCATAGCTTAGTTGCATTGCATTTTCATTTCTCTAGACTAGTTTGCATTGCATTTTCATAGTGATTCTTGAGGATATTGGCACTCTTTCCCTTGTCCTCATTTGAATCTCTCGTTGTGTGGTTGACTAGCAAGGTCACAAGCTTGTAGTTCTAGCTGAGAGAAAATACATCATAGTCCCTTGCAACTCCATGCATAGAGAGCTATGAGCCGCTTTGTGAGGCCTCATTCTTGAGCAACCTTGCATGTAATGGTTCATAGAAGTATACCATTTTAGTGTGTACATATCAATCATTTGGTTCTATTAACTTTCCGGTTGAACTTTGTGGTAAAATTGTGAACACTACCTTTGTTGTTGTTCCTACTTCTGATCAATTTCAAGTTAAGCTTGGTTTGCCATGGTTAAATGCCATGCATGCTGTTGCTTCACCTATCCATAAATGTCTTAAGTTTGTTCATGATGAAGAAGTGAAGATGATTAATCATAGTTTATATCAACCTTCTAGGCCTAGGGATTGTGCTACCCTTGACTTCTTTTGGCCTTCATTACCTAATTCATGTCCTTCTTAACCTGATAATCTTTTCCGCTCATATCAAGCCTATAAGCATCATAAGATTCTCTAATTAAGTGTACCTCCAATGGATCTTAATCATGGTCTTTTGCCTACACCTTCTATACCTCCTTTATCCATGGCTTCTACATCTATTAATCAAGTTCCTATTGTTGATCATCTAACTATTGATAATCCTATTAATCCTCCTAAAGAACCTGTGATGGATCCTGTAATTGTTCCCCCTAGTTCTCAACATATTTCAAGTAAAGCAAAACATAATCGATCTGCTAATGAACGTCGTAAGAAGCATCATCGTGCTCAAGGTAAAGCTCATAATTCTATTCTTCAAAATTTTTTACTTTCTTTTGATAAGCCTATGCATGATGTTGTTACTAATAATGATGTTAAGATACATGATTATGATGATTCTATTCGTATCTTAGATCCTATTTTGATTAATCTAGATGAAGAAGATAATCTTGATGATGTTAATGATGAATATGAGACTATTGACATTGACATTGATTTACTTAATATGCTTTCATCACAATTAACACTTACACCTAGTATCGAACATTGTGATTCTCAAGAGGATCCTTGTTTGGAACTAGCTATCATTCCTACTGTGTTGGATATAGTCCCTCTTGTGAGTTACCCACCTTCCCTAAATGACATAGAATGAGATGGGGAGAGTAGGTGACACACTTGATCGGCTTGTCCTTTATGGTAGCTTTGTTGTGTGTTTTCCGATTGTACTGTGCTTCTCTCGTGATGTGTTTGCTAAATGTTGTTAGATTCTTTTATATGATCCTTGTTACTTTGTTGGTACAAGGTGATAAATGAATCAAACCTATTGTACAATTCCTCTATATGTATCTGTATTATTCTATATGTTATTTCATGTTATGTTGTACCTGTGCTATTGTTTGTAAATATTTCCTTCTATAATCTGCTTGGATCTGTGACTTGGTAGCACTGATTCTTTTTGGTCTTCAGGTCATGGTCTGAAAAGATTCTTCTTCGTATCTCTTATGTGATCTTTCCTCCTTTGTGATTGTAGTTCTACTTTCTTTGGGGAATGATGTCAATTCATTTGCAATAATATCATATGTATATTATCTTATGATCATACTGAACCCACGACAGCTAGTTCCCTTTTATGTTCTATGTATGTTTATGTGGTATTTCCCTTGATTTGTCTTCATCTAGGGGCATCTCATAGTGGAAACATAATTAGTGGAGTTGTTTATGTTTCCGTTAAAGCCATTGCTCCTGTTAAAGTGTTAGCAATGACTTTAACGCGGGGGTATACGCTTTGCTCACCTATTGCACACACACACTTTTCGATACACATATATTATTTTTCAAGATACTTTTCTCCCTTTTTGGATTAGTGACTAATCCTTAAAGCATGGATTTATATTTTAGGATCTGTTGATCCCTCCAGTTTCAAATTTTTGATCCCTTATGGTCGAAGGTGTCCTTAAGACTGGATCTCTTTTGTTTTTGGCTTTGTTCTTATGGAATAGAATATTCTTGAGGGTGAATCCTTGATGGGTTGACTAGTGAGTAGCCACATTCACTAGGCACTTCAATTCCATCTTTCCAGTTGCATCGTTTCCTTGTGTGGTTCACAATGGGACATAAGTTCTCATTGGGCAAGATAATCACACCCTCTCTCTCTCTCTCTAGAGATGTCTCTCTTATTGTGATCTTGGAGTTGATGAAGACGTGAGTCCCTGGGGTCTTGAGGATCTCTTTGTCCCTTTGATTTTAATAAGATTATCTTTTCATTATGATCTCCTTTATGAAGAGTTTGCATCAAATCCATACTCTTGCTAAAGTGGGGGCTTAATGTATCGTCCTAAAATGGAAGCACTTCCATGATAAGAGCGTTTAGCCCTTCGAGTAAGTGGTCTGGGGTCATGTCAAACACTTTGATTGGGTCTTTGCATGGATCTGGTTATTCCCCCCTGTTCTGTTTCTCTCTCCCTATTTCCAGCCTCTTTCTGATAGACTTTCTCTAAGAATCTAAAGACTTTGACTTTCTGGGTCAAGGATGACCTAAAGGGTCAAGGACGACCTAGACCCTGACCTAGGTCAAGGACGACCTCGACCCTGACCTAGGGAAGAGACTACCTCGTCCCTGACCCCAGGTCCAAATTTTAGTTTTCGAAAGTTTCAGGATGTCAGATTTTGGAAAGTTTTATTTTCTCGCCTTCGGGTCGACTGTTTCAGATTTCGGAATGTTAAACCCTTAAATTGAATTTAATCTAGGTCCATTTCTAGGGGTTAAGATTAATTAGGATTTAATTCTCCAATGTTGACCTTCTCAAGAAGTTTGTGCCCTAGATCATTATAAAACGAGGCCTTCCTCTCTCATTTTCTCCATCAAGTTTTTGTGAGAACATCCATAATTAAGCAATTTCAAGTGCAAGTAAGCAAGAAGGAGAAGGAAAGCATTCAAACATTCAAGCATTGAAGTGTTCATCAAGGAGATCCATTGTTAGTCATTGAAGGATTCAATCTCTATGGAGTCCTCTTGTTGAAGATTTCTCCATCCACATTCATCCAAGTCTCTTCTTATGCAAAGATCCATTCAAGATTGGTGTTGAAAATCTAATGTCATTGATTTGAGACATCCCATTCATTTCTACATTCATTTGGAGCATCCATACTTGTGGATTTAAGGATTTGAATCCTCCACAAGGACTTCAACATAAGCAAGGTGAATAGTTTCATTTACTTTGTTTATACATATCACAATTTCAATTACATTTCAAGGTTGATTCCAAACTGGGGTTTGACCAAGGCAAACCCTCCATCCAAACAACAAAAACTATTTTTCTTGCAGATACAGGTACATGATAGCGAATTGAAGTACATATCTGGATACCCTTTTCGACGAACTTCTGGGATTTGTGAACAGAATTTTTGTCAGAGCTGTTCTAGGTTAGGGACAACCTTCAATGGGGGGTAGGATTCTGCCCTGGGGTAAGACCTTGCCCCGCTATCTGGGTCAAAGTCAACCTGACCTCAGAAGGATAAAAGTTTTCTGGGTTTTCTCTGTCTCGATATTTCTAGTCCATAATAGGTTGCACAATTTCTCGAAACTGTGCACAGACATCAGAAATCAACATCTTCCAGATTTTCCCTATTTTGAGGTTAGTATTTGCCTTCTATTCATTTACAATTTCAAGTACATACTTTCTATAGTAGATTATAGAGTTTTTTCTTTTCTTCATGTTCTCCGTTGTTTGATTCAATTGTGCATTGATCACTTCTTTGTGATTAATCCATTTGGATCTTTCCTTTTGAGATTTTGGATTAAGGATAGGTCCTATATTCTCCCTTTCATATCATATTATCTTATCTACCACTATTCAACCTTTTTCACATTTTCATACCATTCATTTCACTTCCATCCATACTCCATAATTATCCTATCCATAGGGGTGAATCCATTTCACCTCTATTCAGACAGAGAGAGAGAGAGAGAGAGAGAGAGAGAGAGAGAGAGAGATTTGGATAGAGAATAGAGATATATAGAAAGAGAGAGCAATGGGGAGAGGGAGAGAAATGAGAGAAATAGTGGTAGAAAATAGGATATCTAAATATAGTAGGAATGATTTTGGGTGAAAAGAGAGATGTAAGAAGATAGAATCAAATCAAATTCTAACCCTTTTAAAACACAATCTTAAACATAATTAAACCCCAAGCTTAATCCATAAGGTTAAATAAGTAACAACGTTAATTTTTAGCCTAATGTAATTCTAACCTTTGAACAAATTATTAATCCTCAAACTCCTTCACTTAATATAATAACTCCTTTACTTAAATTAATAAAATAAAATAAATAATAAAATAATACAATATAATATAATAAAATATATTAAAATTAATTTAATTATAAATTATTTTATTAATATTTCAACTACTATAATTTATTTTTATTTTCATATAATTTTCTTACGTTGCCTCCCCTCTTTAAATTTATATATTGATATTGCCTCCCTTCCCCTATTAAATTTGTATAAAGACTATATATATCAATGCCATATTCCGGGGCTTATATCATAAATGAATTCATTTTTCTTATTATTTATAAATATTAATAGTTTGATGCTAAAATTAATTTAATTATAAATTATTTTATTAATATGTTAACTATTATAAATTATTTTATTGTTTTGTCTATGGACTAAAATGCATATGATTAGACAATTTGTCTTTATTTGTTAAAGTATTTTAAAATGCACAAGTATGAACCACACTAAATTGCATTCAAAGTTGTTGCTAAAATGCTCCTGATTAGACAATTTATTTATATTTATTATTAAATAATTTAAAATGCACAAATATGAACCACACTAAATTGCATTCAAAGTTATCAGCTTGAGTACAACTCCAGCCGTCCTGAGTACAACTCCAGCCGTCCGGACCACATGCATGAAGTGCTAAATAAATCATTTATTTTAAAATAAAAAAATAAATATGTTAGAAAAGAATTCTTTTGTATATACCTTAAAATAATTGAATGAAAAGATGTCTCGACTCTACCAATCAGTTCTACGGACTAATAATTCTCTGGTCGTCTGAATTCCGTGGAAACTTCTGCTGAAAATCTACATAATCACATGTAAAATTTCCAGTCAATAATGACAAAACTCAGTAAATCCAAGCTGATGTGTCATAAATTGAACTCCTGGCGGGGTAAATCAGAGGACATATTCAACTTGGATTCTTCCTCGTTTGCTGCAACTAGATGATGATGAGATTGATGTGGTATAAAATTTTATCACTCCACCGCTACATAAGGCAGGCAATTCCTGTATGATTTTTACAGTAATGCCTCCCCAATTCCATCTCTGCTATGTTTAGGCTCCACATTGTCCTGTTTTTCAGGTTTTTTTCTGAACTGTAGGTTTGTTTTTCTCGTCCTTTCAGATGATTCATTTTGATTGTCTGCAAAACAATGATCAGTATGAACATTTTTATGAAGCGGGTGTCAAGAAACATGGATTCATATTTAATCTGCCTTAGTTTTTCTGCTTGTTTAAGGAATTTTTTGAGTATCTGATGTGCGTTGCGAAGAAGCGGCGTGATTTCTTTTCTTTGGAATTTTCAACTGTAAAGAACTAGAAAAGGGGGGAAAAATATTCTGCATTGGAAACCTAAAATCATGATTTTTGAAGAGTATCATATATAGAAAATTACACGTTTTTAATAATCAATTTGGTTTGCTCATCATTCGCTATGGGAGAGTTTTATTTATTATTTTCAGAGTGGAATGTGATCTTTTGCTGCAGGATTTGATTTCGTAGTCGCCGCATATCTGATTTTCTGGTGTTTATATATAGAGCTGTGACTGCCTGTTTCCACATGCATATATACACAAAAAGCAAGAACGTGTATACGTGGCATGTGTATACGCACATGTTGTTGCTTGCTTACTTTGTGGGTATATACAGTAATGAATGTAGGCATATAGGTTGGCTCTAGATTTCACTGGTTTACAATATAGAATTGGTTATTTTAGCGGATGGAGATTTTGTTTTCTGTTAACATGTTCTGGCCAGTTCTGCGTTGGTTTCTTCTTGGTAAAGGAGACTATCATGTGTTTTTATAGTTATTTTACCTGTCTTATGATCTCCTGATTTGGCATGTGAGCTCCGCCTCCTTTATTTATACCCTTGTAGATTTGCTGTTTTCTTAGAATGTCACATTTCGCTGTCGGAGCTCCTCTGATTTTTGGAGGAATGGAATTTTCTATGATTTAATAAACCGAGTCCCGAGGCTTAATGAGAAAGTAAAAGTCCATGTTCCTTTGCTGGTGGGCGCTTCCATTGGGGTGGAGAAGCCCATAACCACAAGGGGAAGAGGGAAATGAAGACCTAGAAGTAACTTTAGTTTAGGGAAACAGGTCAAGAACATTAGCTTTCCTTGTGCTGGGACACAGAGGTAAGACAGTTGGGCTTTTATTATTTGCATGGCTGGGATGAAAGGCTTTTGTAATTAGGTGTGATTTGTTCTGCGATTAGTTGTAATTACCCTGTCATGGAGATAATCTACCTTATTTGATTAGTCAGAGTTCTCTAGTTGAGGATTTATCTTCCGAAAAGCCTCTGATTTTTGCAGTCTTAAAATACAAAATGTCAAAACCTGCTTGGCTTTTTTATGCTTTTATGGATTTTAACTTTGATGCTTACATTTTGGAATGCGTAGTTATTTGGTTGAAATAGAATGGAGATTTGGAGGTCTTATGGTGTTAGTATAAAAGCAGGGCAGGGATTTGCTATTGCTCTGTTGCTTATTATCGTTAGCTGGCCCTTCTTCTGATTCTGACTCAGATTCATAGATCTGTTTTGCATAATTGGGATTCTGCGATTCTGTTGTATTATGGGGATTTGTAAATCCCTGCTTGCCACCTTATCTGGGATTGCCCCTTTGTGACAGACTCTTTTGCTCTGTAATTGGAACTTTTGATTCTCTATTTGTCGTTAGATTCTTTGTAGCACTCCAGAATTGCTTTGATAACATGATGTACCTTTGAGATCCATTAACCTACTTTGGTACTTTGTCAATGTTAGCAAGTTTGCTTTCATTCTTTTCTTCTGAGCCCTGTTGGTTTTTTCTGTATCAAAGTTAACATGTAATTTTGTACCTGTGCAGGTTTTTTTTGCTTTCGTATTCAATTATTCGGAGGGTTTCTTTGCCTTGGGAGTCCTACCCTCCTCAAAAAAGGTCTGATATGCCAATTCATTCATATGCGAGGTTGCAATCTAAGGCATAAAGAGGTCTTGGTTCCAAGTACCACATAATTTTTTTATTGAAACTGGTAGAAAATTAAATTAAGGCAGGATGGCGTTCTGGGACCTATTAGTTGTGGCCTGTATGCCAGTTGTGAAGATTCTTTTGATAGGTGGTTTGGGTGCTGTCCTGTCCACTCAATATGTGAATGTGCTCACTGAAGATGCTCGGAGACACGTAAATAAGGTAATGAACTACTACATCTACGTCTCCAAGATTCCAAACACAGAGATCAAAATGGAAGTTATGCTGCAAACATGAAGTATTGCGGTCAATTGATAATACTTTTCTTTATAAGAGAAGGCATATATTTGTGTATAATAGCTTCTTATATTCATCTATTCCTATGCTATTTCTATGGTTTCTGTAAGTCAGTCAGAGCTCTTTATTTTGTGAAGTAGACACATTCCTGCTTTGATGTTATAGCAATCCTTTGTTAACTTCCTCAAAAAATGTCATTATCAGAAACTTTAGGCCTTTTATTTATTTTAGGGTTACTTGAAGAAATATCATTAATTACATATTTGAAATGAGGATGCACTACTAAGGAGGTGCAAATTTTACCTTAACAATCGCCTTCGCCTTGTAGGTGTTCTCTTTTTATATGCTGTAAAATTGCAAATAACTAACAATCATTTTAGCAGAGATCCACATATCCCTTCCTTAATGTTATTTGCCTTGTAGACGCTGCAAAAAACTGATAAGCATTTTAGCAGAGATTCGGATATCCCATGCAAATGTTATTTGCGTTGTAGATGTTCTTTTTCTAGATGCTGCAAAACACTCATAATTTAAAGTTAAACCATTTTATTTAGAGATGTCCCATGCTAATCGTTATTAGTAGTGAGCCCTGGATCTATAATAATAAAAAATAAAACATCTGAACAAGCTAAGAATTCATGGAAGTGACTTTTGTTTACCTTGTCTATATCCTTTTTGGCCTTCTCCACTTTTAGCATTCTCTTATGTAATAAAATCTGGTAATACCAAGTAAAGTTTGGATTGTTCTTTTTTAGCAAAAGCCTGCACAGCTGAAGAGAATATGAACTGCTATAGTTGGTGACTTGCATCAGCCAAATTTATTAATGAAGAGGCTTGACCTCTTAAGTTAATTTCATTGCTCGAAATTATAGATTGTGAAAAAGAACAAAAAATATATTATTACAGATAGGGAAAGCTGGGAGTTATGCTCATGCAAGGACCAGTCTTGTAGGTAGAAGAGAATAATTTACAGAATAATCATAGTAGATCATCACTAGAGTTTGATATGTGGGAGATTGTTTAGTTACATCTTAATTTTTTCTTTTGTATTGTTATCACTTGACAGATCGTCTTTGTCGTATTCATACCAGCACTTATGTTTTCAAGCCTGGCAAAGTCAGTAACATTTGAGGATCTTATTTCCTGGTATGTGATACTTTCAACTTCAATTACATTGAATGCTAGGAGGGCCTGTTTTAGTCTAAGCAGTTGTGAGATTAAAAAATGTTTTTTTTTTCTGCATTGAAAACACCATTGTTTTTTGATAACTAGAGTAATAATAGTATTATAGGCTTTAGATCAAGATAAGTTGGCGATAAAGAAAAAACTTTAAGTAAATGAAGAACCATTGTTAAAGATCTTCAATATTCACTTATAAGAGAAGCTTTTCTTGAAGCATTTATTAAATTCTCAAATAGCATTACTATTTGCAGCTTGAGCAATAGGAGAACAGGAATGGCTATTTGGTCCCAATAGACTTTAGAAGGCATTCTGGTTAAAGTTGAATGTGAAATCTGTTTTTCAGGGCAACATGAACTATTTAGTTTTCTCCTTCTTGGTTAGCAGATATGTAGCTATTACACGGTCTTTCTTAGAAAAGAGCATTCTATCAATGATCATCAAATTACACAAAGCCTAGAATCCTTTTCTAGTAGGAATGAATGTATTTCTTATACATGAACTAGTTTGACATAGGTTTTGAATATTGAAGTTAAGTGATTATGTATAGATGGAAGATGAGCTTATCAGTAACAATGCGGATACATTGCTTCCTAACAAACATGTTAGTTGCATAAGTTATTGAACTTTAGGTTATTCAGCATGCAGAAAAGTTAACAAGTAGAGTCAAGAGAGAAAATAAGTTCTATGTCTACAGCCAAAGAGACATAGTACTCACAGAGGAGACCCCAACGGTCTCATGCCTCACCTCCTAATATTAAAAAAACTGCATATTTGCAAAACCTTTTACTTATTGCTATGCTGCTGGCTGCCATTGCTGAAAAACGAAGTACTATATTAGCCTGAAGTGATTAACTTTCTTTAGTTCATATTATCAATTACATGATGATTAGCTCATGATCTTGTACTTACTCCGTTTTTAAAGATTTAGCACTACTCTTTCCTTTCCAGGTGGTACATGCCATTCAATATCTTTCTTACATTTTTCTTTGGAGCTACACTTGGGTGGATTATTGTGAAATTAACCAAACCTCCAGAGCATTTGAAGGGTATAATTATTGCAAACTGTTGCGCAGGTGAGTGATTGTCAGATCATACTCCAAGAAAACCTGAAGAGTTTTATCTTTCCATTCTGAAATTTGATGCTTTAGCATATGCATTGAATCTCGTAATTACTTTTTTTTTGTATAATTGGGCGATCTTAGCCAAATAATTGAATCTGTAGGTGAGTGGGGTAAGGAGAAGGCCATTGATTTCAGCTAATATTCTCTTTTTAAATATATCTTGTAATTTATACACCCTTCCATGAAATAGAAAATGGGACTTTTATCAAATCTTTCTAAGTCAATCCTGAATCAAATTTCATTGAAATGTAATGTGAAAAATCACAGTATTAGTTTTTGCACTGGACTAAGTTAACTGTTTCCTAATATTTTCGAGGTCTTCTTGCATGCAGGAAACCTGGGTAATTTGCTTGTCATTGTTATTCCTGCAATGTGTCAAGAAAAAGGAAGCCCCTTTGGAGAACCCAGTGTTTGTAGAGTATATGGAATAGCATATGCATCATTCTCAATGGCGGTATGATTTTAACAAGAGATAAAAGCAATATATTAATTTAATTAATTAAAAAAATTAGAAAGATAACAGCAATAAACACATTTCATAAGAAATTTATAACAAAATAATTTTTTTTAACTATATTAAAGCCGAGAGCTTCCTTATAACTAGATTTAGAAAATTGTATTTTTAAATAAAAAGGCATTTTCCAAATTTTCTATATTAAAAGATATTATAAAAAACTTTCTAAATTATAAAAATATAAAAGTTATTTAATTAAAAAAATTTCTTATGAAAAGATCTCATAAAAACAGTTTCTAATTTTCCCCTGTATAACCGAATTTACAACCCACAAAAAAGGTAAAAGGCCTTGTACTGCCATATTTGGTAACCTGGTACTCAATGATTCTTGTGCGTTCGAGGAAAGAAAAATGAGCGTGCACACTTCACATATATTTATTATTTTATATATTCTTATTCTAATCCAAGGAGATCCAAACATGTTACAGATTTTGCATTTTCTGTTGATTTATTACTCAGAATTACAATGAAAATAAATTGCAATCTGTGGACTTAATTTTATACTGGAAAAATGGACATTTTTCTAATGCCTTTTTTATTTTCTCCTGTTTGGTTTTCCAGCTTGGCAGTATCTTCATATGGACTTATGCCTATAGTCTTGTCCGATCATCAAGTCACATTCTTGAAGAACATGAAATAGAATCCGGACGTGAGGAGAAGGTTCCGAATATTGATTATTTGAATGCAGGGGAAAAATCCGGTCTTTTGAAGACAGTCCAAACAGCTCCAGAGATGCAGAGTCCTCGTGGAAACCCCCTTTCTCGTTCTCAGAGCGCATGCAGTATGATAAGGGTTTCATCACTTCCCAAAGATTTCAATCAAGAGGTTTGAATAGGAAATTTGAAGCCTTCTATGTCACAGTTTTCAAGTATTACATTATGATTAAAATTTCTTTAGTAGTTTAAAAAATAGAGCTTGTTACATAGGCTGAACCACTGAAGTCAAGTAACTGTAAAACATAAGACATACAGTAAGATCTCTATCAAACTATACCCAAACAAAAAATGGCTATTATAATGTGCATGTCCTCGCAAAGAATTTTATGTAGATACAAGAACTACTGGTCTAAAACTTTGGTTATTATAAACTAGTAAGAAATTAACATAGCACGGATAAAGAAAGGAAGATAAGTGAAAAAAATTTCCCAAGTGCATGCCATGGAAAAAATATATGCTTGGCATGCTCTGTTTTAATCCTCATTCAGACAAAATATATAAACATTCAGACAAGAACTATTATGCTGCAGGCTATCATTAACTACTGCACAATACATACATACAGCTGGTAACAACATATAGTATATCCTCATTCTTATTTATCTTTGCAAATTGATAAGATTGCCGTTACTCTTTGAAAATTAAAAGAAAAAAATATATACTTGGCATGCTCTGTTTTAATACCATCCCTTCCAACCCTGTCCTCCAGAGCCTGAAATTCCTACCTTGTGAAGTAGGACTTCATGCTGCATAGGTCCAACCAAAAACGTTTTCTTATTCCCATCATGTTTCAGCAGTCCTTGTTGTGAAAATCAGCCTCCCCTAGTTTGCAATGAGACAAACCCTTTGTAACGTCCACTCAGTTCTAAATTAAAATTCCATTTTTTATAACTGCAGATGTTGTCTCCCATAAAAAATGCATAGGAACTGAGCTACATTTGAGGGGATCAAATGGGGTTCATAAGATCCCAAGCGCAACTACGAATGCCTCTAGGAATGGTGGGATCACTATAATTGGACTAGGCAAAACTGAAAGCAAAGTCAAGTTTTATTAGCATTTATTTAACTGTTTTGTCTGGATGATGCGGTTTGCAGTCAACCAAGGATGGTTCTATGTCGTACACCCTAGGTAGGAATTGATACAACATGGATAAAACTAGATTCCAAATAATTTGTGTGCTTCATCTTTTTGGTTGAAACGCTTTTGTCATTTCTTTTTAAGTTTCTTGTGGTTTTGGTTATATGTCCATAGAGACATCATAGAAACCATCAAATACCAAAACCTTCACTAGAAAGAATAGATATGTCCAATATTAGTATTCGAGTCTTTGCAGAATAATATATTACTAATTCTATTTAGTCTGCTTTATTTCTATTATTGATCACAGTAATAGCACACTGATGGCTATTCCGTAGGAAATTCTCTGGGTCTCATCTTCATCATCCTCATCGTTCATTCTTCATCACACATGCATAATCATTAATATAGTCAGTCTCAGAATATTATAACACAAGTCCATTATTAGGGAAAGACGGAATGGAGTTTCTATATGTCATGTAACATTTTCATGCAATGAAACAGAAACATAATATGTGATTCCTTAGGTCGATGATAACATATTTTTTCAGAACAGGGTATAATTTCGGACTGTGTACTGGATCAACTCTCATAAGGGTTGTCCAACTGACCTTACATGTACATGTACTAACCTAATTTCTCAAAGATGTGATGGATATATTAAAGAACCATAAGAAAGGATGAAGAATACCTTAAACAGTGCAATTACATCTTTAGGAGCAAGGAGCCACTTATTTGGGTTGAGAAGAATTATAAAAAGTGCTTCCCAAAGCAAACCATCAGAAGACCAATCTTTGTAAGTGCAAGTCAGAAACAGATCTTAATCCTTATCTGAATGTTTGAACTATAAGAGGACTGGAGCATAGTATATTAATATGGGGAAATGAGAATATTTGAAGGAAAATGCTTCCCAAAGTGAGCCAGTATATAACTAATTTTTGTTTCTGTAAGTTAGAAACAGATCTCGTTTACTCCCAATGGTTCTTCTATAAGAAGAATCAAGCAGAATCTGTGAAAGGAGAGTTTCCATGAAGTATTAATATCATGTTATTAATTTATTGGTTAAAATGGAGGCCAAAAATGGGCTAAAAGAGGTTTGGGTTGGCCCTTGTGGCAATTTAGGCTTATGTTGGAGTTGGGTGGTGTTTTATTGTTATGATTTGAATCAGTCTATGTTACATGGGGACACGTTCCCTATTTTTGGCCCTCTGGGAAAGGTCCTGGAAACACATCCCCTGCCATCCTCCTGTCGCTGTCCCCAAAACACCGTGGAACATTTTAAAAATCAACACAAGTCAATGTTTTTCGTAAGACAGCCAAGTAGAAACAAATCCAAGTGGGCTTTGACATTAACTAATGGTTCTAAGCTTGCACTAAGTTGAGTCTATGTTTGATGCATGCAGAAAAGTGTTGGAGTTGCAGGCTTATTTTGTGTTTCAGACAAGACATTATCTGATTTCACCATAAATGTTTGTCATTAATAGTTATACAAAATATAAAAAGACATAATATATTAAATATATTTTGAATAATTCACACGCGTGTGCCCTCTAAGAAATGTCCTGGAAACACGTCCCCTGCTGTCCCCCTGTCCCCGTCCCCAAAACACCGTGGAACATATTCGATTGATCAATTTGTCTCCTTGAAGGGCCTATAGCTATTATATGTGCTTTTAAGCTTTATAGGGCTTTCAATATGAGACGCTCCATTTTAAATACTAATAGAGCCAAATATGTGCCAACTTGGTGCACACCTCTGTTACATGGACTATTTAATGCTGTGATTCAAGTCTGTATTGTTGATTTAATTCGATTGAATAAAATCTGGAACCTGTCTAAAAACAGAACAGAGAATTAGAAGTATCAGGTTTCCACCAAAAATACAAGTAAAATGTATTCCGGATTAGTTCAGGAGAGAAGGTACCCATTGGAATCGGTGCATATTTATGGTACAAAATCCCATAAGCATAAATAAACTACAAATATCTGTATATGCTTCGAATATTTTGTGATTCATGTCTTGAGGATATTGCAAGGAGATTTACAAAAGTTAATGTTGTTTGCTTTTAGGTGGTATTGCTTTCCTCTACTGAAAAGCCAAGCTATTTCTTTAACATTCTTGGAAAAGTTCAAGACTACACAAAGGACGCTCGTCAGCTAATTCTTGAGGAGTTGAAAGCGCCCCCTACCATCGGTGTGGTATGTTGTTGAAATACTCATCTTTTTATATTTTATTAAGCAGGTGCTTCTTAGTTTTACTGTCAAGTGCCAATAAGTTACTGGATTAAATGTGGGGTAGTTTCTTCAAAACAAATGAACAGCTGTGGAAATTTAATGTCTTTTTTGGATATATTTTTGTCTTACAGAAATTCAGTAACCTCTAATTTTCTTGTCCTTTCATATGCCTATTAGCTTGCAAAATAAAGCATCCACTTGGGATAGCACTCGCTAATGCTTTTTCTCCAAAGAAGTTTTTTTTTTCAAAAGAATGGTTCTAAGAAGTGGTATGTTGAAATAGCGATCTGTATAGATTTTATCAGGTGCTCTGTGTACTATCATGTGCATGCTTCTGGTGACGGCAGTCTATCCCTAGAATATGGCCAGATCACTTTTACTTGTAGAGCACACTCCCTAACTATGGTCACAATGGATTAGTGATAAGCTTATCTATGAGTAGGTGATAGGTTTTACTGTTTTGGTGATCACCGCGGGAGGAGGACAGACTATGTCTGAGGGGCATTGCAAACGTCTATGTTTGTTCTTGTGGAGGGATTAACTCCAACTTTTGTATGTTGCTACAAAAGTTGGCTCCTATAGCAGACTTAGTTCCATCATTTGGGGTTTTTTTCATATGGCAAGATAAATGATACAGACCGTCTTATGGTTTACTTTGTATAGGTCTAGTAGCTGATATATTACTTCGACAGGTTTAACAACAGGAATCGAGGAACCACACAGTCATATGTTCAGATCATTTCATGTTGATACAAACCACTGTTGAATGATTAGCATTTGAAAATCTCAACGACAAACACAAATTGCAAATTGGCCATCTTTTAGAGGAATAGATAAACACAACTCTTGTGGTCTATAATCATATAAATAAAGAGTTGCATAGTGTTAGGGGTAGTGTAGGAGTTAACAGAAGCTCTTCTTTATGCGGGCATTTGTTGAGAGCCGGAGAATTGAAATTAAATAGAAGTAGGTCTCTTTTGGGTTCTATAGCGTGCTTCTTAATTGCTGCCGATCTCTTTTTCTCCCGATTGAATTTTTTTTAACCGTCTTCAGTCTCTTCCGTGCAAAATATAATTGCTTTTAGGTGCAGGATTCTCCATCTGCAGCAAATGTGCTGCATCACCGTGTTCTGCCTTAATGACTTATTCAATTGACTTAACTATAATAATTTCTCTTACTCTAAGTATATTGGAGTTATGAGGATGGGTCAAAATTTAATTTATTGTTTTCAATGAAGTTTCTTTTGCATATTCAAGTGCTAACAGATCTTGATCTATTAATGCCGTTTAATGCAGATAGCAGGATTTATTGTTGGAGCAATCCCGCAAGTAAAGAGTTTATTTATTGGTGAAAACTCTCCTCTTCGAGTGATAGATGACTCCATATCTTTGTTGGGGTATGCATCCTCTACGAATTTCTTCTACTTGTCAGTCTACACAAATAAATACTTTAGTTAAGAAATCATGAAGCAGCACAATTATGTCTGTGATAGGATATGTTTGGAAAAATATGCAATCAGACAAATCATACCAAGCCCTGTTCAGGATTTCTTACTGCCCCCATCTTGGATTCAAGCTTTGTTGTGAAATCTTTATTGATAGGTTAGTATATTTCTTATTTTGTTTGAACCTTTTTGCAGAGAGGGGGCCATTCCAGCTATTATCCTTATACTTGGAGGAAATCTAGTCAAAGGTGGGTAGCACATGCCTAAAAGATCTTACTTTTAAGTTTCAACCATATTGGCTTCCAATTTTGTCACAAGAAAATGCCATTTGAGTGTCTTTTCTATTCTCTTTTATTTTAAGTGAAAGGTTATCTTACTCGGTTTCTCTTTGCAGGTTTAAAGTCTTCGAGTCTAAGAACTATAATCATTGTATTGATTATCTGCGTGAGATATGTACTACTTCCGGTGATTGGAATATTTGTAGTTAAAGGAGCATCTTATCTTGGGGCATTGCCAAATGATCCATTGTATCACTTTGTAATGATGATTCAGTTCACAGTTCCACCTGCTATGAATATTGGTTAGTATCCTGCCTCCCCAAGAAGTGTATATAGGATAAATCTTCAGGTACCCATTGCAGATTGGTAATACTAATGCTGTTTCTGCTTAGAGTTGTAAGGATTTCATTTGAAACTGCATGCCCTAAGCATTTACATGTTCTTAAGCCATAGAATTGGCATAAACATTATCAATTAGCAACATGAAGTTTCCACGGTTCATAATATTAGAATAATGTTGTCTTAAATTGAGTAAATTTTTTTGCATTAATGTTTTGGATCAACTCTTTGATCTATCATCAGAATGAAAAAAAGCAAGATCACAAAGATGAAATATTGATGTAAATCCAAACTAGAAATAAATGTTGTTTCAGTGGCTAAATAGTGTAATGTTGTATTGATGCAGGAACAATGACTCAATTATTCAATGTCGGGGAAGAAGAGTGCTCGGTGATCTTTCTATGGACATATGTCCTAGCAGCCTTTTCTGTCACCTTTTGGTCGACAGTGTTCATGTGGATCTTGTTCCCTTGAGGAATTCTTTTTCCACTCTGTAGTTAGGATATTATTACTCAACTAAAGTTGAGAGGAGGTGGTTATTAAATTTTATTTCGATTCATTATTTGTTTTTGTAGCAATGTGACAAAATATGGTAAGAACTGATCTCTTGCCTTTTATTCAATATAAAGGCTTGGATAAATATTTTTTAATTCAAGATCTTTGCATACAACTATGCTCTCTCTTATGAGAGAGCTTGCAAGAAAGAATAGCTCATCATTGTGTACAAGAGAAGAAAGGTAAATCCGACCAAGCTCTGAAAGCATGTTTTCAGAGATTTCCAAAAGATGTTCCCCAGGCTGATCAAATTACCTTCTAATTTTCACAAGATGAAGTTGTATTGTACATATTGACCTTCAGGATGCAACCATTACAAATTGAATTATCATTTTCCATTTGCTCCAAAAGATATCAAGGAGAGGCTTCCTTACCTTGTTAAGTGGTTGCAGAGGTTACTAATTATAATAAAAGTTATTGAAAACTACGTAATCTTTTAGCTGCAATCTAAATACTAGATACTAAGGGCAGATCTTGTAATGTCTCCTTTTGGGATTACCTTATACTTTGCTCTCAATTCACAAATCATAAATGAAACAAGAGAAAAAATGTAGTTAGAGATGTAATTCTTACTCGAACAAGATGAGATAAGCTGTATAAATATCTGAAGTCTGATTTTTCATTAGGTTGATCTCCTAGATCGATAGCCTTTCGTGGAGAAGGAAAAAGTACACTGACCTAGAGATCGGTTGAAGTCTCAAAGGATGGACTATTCCCTTGCACCACCTCACTTAGCTAGCTAGGAGTGCTAGGGAGATGGAACGCGATAGATAGTTTACTTATATGCTTCTTGGTGTTTAAATATGAGTGTTTAAGTGGAGGTTAATTGATTTAGTGCAAAATAGATAATTATAACTGAAGTAAATGAACAACTAAAAATGTTTTGATTACTAGAAATGAAAGAGCTAATTTTAAGTAACAAACCTTGACCTCCGTAAGCTCACTGTCTTGGTGTGAGTCTAAGACTGCAATGCATAAGTTGGACATTGACACGGTGCATTGGTGTTTTGTATGGATAGAGTAAGGATGACAAGGACAAAATACAAAATTAAAATAATAGAACTATTTAATAATGTAAAATGTAAATATACTAATAGAGTGATAAACTACTAATGAAAAACTAAAATAGATGAAGATGGATGTATATTTAAGGTGTTATAAAAGATAGAGATAATAGATATGTTGAAACTCGGTTTCCAAGGTTGATGAAGTGAACCACTTGAAGCCAGCCTTTCCACAATACTTGCACACAGGGAGGAGAATAAATGGTTGGGTGGCTGTTTCAAGACTTGCTTTAGTCAAGTCCTTGTTTTGGTGTTAACACCTCTACAATAGCCGAGTTGACACAATAAATTGGTGATAGATAATCAAATGGAGAAAATAAAGTAGACAATAGTGTGAATAAGAAAGAGATAAGAGAAGTAATCTGCTATCAAGACGTGAATGAGGGATGAGAGAACCCCCCTAAGAGAGAGAGGAGCCAAAGTGAGGATGGTAGAGCTAAAATGTGAGCTTGAGAACCTCAACAATGGCGGAAACTTGCAAATAAAGTGAAATGTGTCCAAGATGGTAGATGAAGAGCCAAGAAGTCCACAAAGTGAATAATCAAGCCAAAAGATCAAATGAAGGTAGCATGAAGGGTTCAAAATGTAGTTAGACGAAATCTTGTGTAGACAAGCCCATGATTGGGGCGTTATGAACTCAGGTTGATAGTTTGTAACACTCCAACGACAACCTACACATCTGTGAATTTGCGGACGTCAACACATTGCGTAGATGTCTCCACAGTGTGCACTTGTCCAAAATCATCGGGGTTGCGTGACATGAATCTTAGAGAGGGTGGTGAGTCGGCTAATGTTGGTGGATGATGAGAATTATGCGGAATTCAAGTCTTAAGCTAAGTTAGGGAAATGCGAAAATGACATTTTACATAAGGATGTTAAAATTTAAGCCATTACATTTTGCCCCCACTTTAGCCAGCATATTATCTTTGAGAGATGTGAAGTTAAAGTAAGAGAAAACTTTACCTGACTTACCTGTGGGAACGACATCATGTGGGGTTGCCCCCAACTAGGAATTCCTGATTTGTTGATGAGTTGTATCTAGCACACTAGCTATAGATGAGCATGCTAGATGATGAAGACAACTTGTTAGATGTGAGATCATTGATGGTACAACGATATGGTTGGCAAATTGTGTTATGCCAAGTAGTAATATGATAGGGTGATTTTAGATAAAGCTCTGACATGCGTAGCAAATGCTAGATAGGCATGTGATAGGGAGACTTTGATAGTGCGTTGACATGCGTAGCGAATGCTAGCTAGACATGTGATAGTGTAGCTTAGACACAGTGCACCGACATGCATAGCATTGAGATAGATAGGCGTGTGATGGTCGGGTGGCTTAAGATCATGTCGATATGCATAGTGTTAAGCTACACAGGCGTATGATAGGGAAAGATCGAGACACAAAGATAGTGGTTTCACCCCCACAAAGGCAAATAATGTCAAGTTTTGAAAAATTTTGTAAGAAAAACTTGTGGTGTAGGACATCATGATTGTTAGGTAAAAATCAAATCAAACATAGATAACACAACCCCCCCTTGGGATGGACTGTGATGCTTAGAGGGGAGCATAGACCATTCCAAGGAAGGAAAAGACGTCATGGCATGTCAACATACAAGATGTTGGCATGGAATGTCACTTCCTAGTAGGTGACACATGATTCCACAATATTTGCACAGAGGCAAGGGGATTCGATGGATTGACATCAGAATCCAGAAGCGTAGACATATGTCTACTCTTAGGGGACATTTCATCACTGCCAACTGAGACTTGGATATGAAGAATGACACTTGAAGACAAAAGAAAACAAAAATTTGGGTCAACATGAAAGGAGTATCTAAATGCCCCCTTGACTTTGCATCATCCTCAAATGTTTAAAATCAAAAGTATGACAGATAGAAGAATCAAAAAACATATAGAAGAATGTACACAACAAAAAAATTCTTGTTTCCAGGTGCCAATGGAGAACAAGGGTCCTTCGAGAGGGGACACCACTAAAAGACAAGCACTAGGGAACAAATGCAAACACACTCTATTCTAAAGATGTAGAAGCAGGTACTGCCCTCACAGATCATGCATTAGTAGATCATCGTCCTCTCAATCTTGTTCATATGGGGAGGGAGATTGAGATTGCAATGGTATTGCTGCTAAGGAAGACCTAGGCACCTCACCAACAAAAAGAGCCAAGGATGAGGTAGTCGACAAGTCCTTATCTAGGAGCTCTAATGTGGCGAGTGAGAGGGATTGTGTGAAGATCATTGTCAATGCCAAAATATCCTCCAATGAATCAAAGATGCAAGTGTCAACTCTTGAAAGAGACTCATATGGAGGTGCTAATGAAGAAGCCTCCCTACCGACCTCTGCGGAAGGGGTGGAGACGAATTCATGAGAAGGTGAAGCTTGCTCGACTACGAGAACTAAAATGGACAGAGGATTTGTCAGAGCAAACTTGCAATGCCTAAATTTTGGGATAGGGCCCTACTCGAACTTGCTCTTAAATGATGGAGGTGAAGTCCTCCAATCTACTATAGCAGCCTTCAAGACATCAGGAAAGTTGGCATGGCGGTCATGGGATGGGGTGAGTGCAGGTTGAGTGGACATCATTGCGCTAGACACCACTTGAGTGTGCAACATTCTCACTAGATTTGGGAATGGAAAAATATATGGCAAGGTGGTGATCAGATGTGGCTCCTACGAAAGAGAGATGAACACCTGGATTTGTTTGGTGCAAGACCCAATGGTCACTCTTGGTGCATGGGGAAGCATGATGAAGGTAGCTACAAGAGTAGGGGCAAAAGTAAAAGTGAAAGTAGAGGCGGCAGTGGACACGAGCTTAGAGGATGCACTCTCCGCCCTCTTACGGGGTTACAACACCATCTTGCTCCATGGAGGAGGCCATTGATGCCGTTGCTGATTCAAAAGAAGGCTCAATTGATGGAGTAGGAGGTGGGGTTGATGATGGAGGCATTGGAGGCTCAATGACGAGTGACCTTCCTCTTTCTGCCCTATAGGTAGCTAGGGGAACATGCAGTGCCCTCGAAAGTTGAGTCATTGGTGCTAGGGGAGATTGAGAAATCTTACAAGGCTTCTTACCCTAGCCATATATGGCAAGGTGAGGTATGTCCGGGATGATGGGGATGGAGGGAGGCAGGTGCACCTTAGGATTTTGCAACATGGGTGCCTTTCCCTTATCCATATTAAATGCGGATGCATGAACATAAGACATTGTAGGAGACTACGCGGCCTTTGGGTGGGCAAGGGAGATTCCCATGGGGCACACACTTACCCTGAGCCCTTGACAAAGAAGGTGCAAAGGATGAAGCACATTGAGCCTCACGAGAGGGATGGGTAGCAGAAGGTGCTACAAATCTTAAGCTCATTTCCCTAGCTTTATATGTCTAATATGAAAGGAATGCATCATATTGTCAAGGATGTAGGGCCCCTATTGGACTAGGTGAGAAATGATTAGGACTGAAGCCTCCACGACACGATATCCAATATCTTGGATAGTATGGATAGTTTCTTCGTGCGTAAACTTTAGGCACTTGTGAATGATGGAAGGGATGGCCCCCATAGAGGTCAACCAAGGGATGCATAATTTAACCCTAAAGAGATCCGACTTTGGGATCACAAAAAATGTCGAGAACACCGCTTTGGATCCCACTTGGACCATCAAAGTGGTTAACCCCAAAGGAGGCAGGAATAACTTGTCATGTATTCTTATGATGGCTTGTCACATTTTCCCCGATTTAAACCATTTATGAAGAGGACCTCCTTTGTAATAATGTCAATTCGACATGTAGGATCCACCAAGAGACCTCTAACGATGATGCTATTGATTGATGCCGAGACATATAGAGGAGAAGGCTCTCTACTATATGGTTCACCCATAGGGGTAAATGAGATAGTCATTTTTGACACCCTCCAGACTTGAGAGGAAATTGGAGTGATGGTCACTATTCCCGTGACAAAACTTGTCAAAGAGTTTTGAAAGGTTGCTAGTTTGTGTCAGGCTCACCAAAATGTGGAAAAGGAAAAAGTACACCGACATAGAGACCGGTTAAAGTCTCAAGGGACGAACTATTCCCTTGCGCCACCTCACTTTTGCTAGCTAGGAGTGCTAGGGATATCAAACACAATAAATAGTTTACTTATATGCTTCTTGGTATTTAAATATGTGTGTTTAAGTGGAGGTTAATTGATTAAGTGCAAAATAGATAATTACAACTAAAGTAAATAAATAGCTAAAAATGTTTTGATTACTACAAATGAAAAAGCTAATTATGAGGAATGAACCCTGAGCTTCGTAAGCTCACTGTCTCGGACAACAACGTGAGTCCAAGACTATAGTGTAGAAGTTGGGCATCAACATGATGCACTGGCTTCTCATATAGTTAGAGTAAGAATGAGAAGGGCATAATAAAAAATTAAAATAACAGAGAACTATTTAATAATGTACAACGTAAATATACTAATAAAGTGATAAACTACCAATGAAAAGCTAAAACAAATGAAAATAGATGTATATTTAAGATGTTATAAAAGATAGATAATAGATAGGATACAACTTGATTTCAAAGGTTGATGAAGTAATCCTCTTGAAGCTTGCCTTTCCATGAAACCTAAACACAAGAAGGAGAAGAGATGCTTTGGTGGCTATTTGGAGACTTGCCCCAGTTAAGTCCCTATTTTGGTTTGTCTGCCTCCACAACAACTGAGTTGACATGATAAATTGGTGATGGATAACCGAATGGAGAAAATAAAGTAGACAATAGTGCGAATAAGAAAGATAAGATAAGTAATATGCTATCAAGATGTGAATGAGGGATGAGAGAACCCCCATAAGAGAGAGGAGCCCAAGCGAGGATGGTAGAGCTAAAATGTGAGCTTGAGAATTTCAACAATGGTGGAAACTTGCAAATAAAGTGAAATGTGTCCAAGATGATAGATGAAGAGCCAAGAAGTCCAAAGAGTGTGAGTAATCAATCCATAAGACCAAATGAAGGCATCATGAAGGGTTTAAAATGCAGTCAAACAAAATCCCATGCATGTGAGCCTATCATTGGGGTGTTACAGGCGTAGGTTGATAGTTCGTAACATTGCAATGATAACCTACATATCTGCATATTTGCGGATGTTAACGTGCCCTGCAGACGTCTTCGTGGTGAACACTTGTCCAAAACTGTCGAGACTACGTGGCAGGAATATCAGAGCGGGTAGTGATTTGGCTAATGCTGGCAGATGATAGGGATTATGTAGAATTCAAGTCTTAAGCTAAGGTAGGGAAATGCAAAAATGACATTTTACATAGGGGTGTAAAATTTAAGCCATTACACCTTTATCAAATAGAATTATTTTTCTCAGTCTACTCTCTAATTCTGAATAATACTCTTTTATTGTTGCTCCTCCTTTTTGGCTTGGAAAGACATTTATTTTATTGGTGAAACGGTCATTTCATTTCATTAGAATTGAGTCACCACTTTTCATTGTTGCCTTTGAGAATAATATATTATTCCCCAAATTGCTTTCCCTTGAATGTCCTCAAATGAACCATTAACCCCTTAATATTTTCTAATGTAGGGGAGAGTCACACCTCTTCATCATGACTACCTTTTGCAAAGATCACAACCTTCCACAATTACTACCTTTGAAAGAGTCACAATCCTTCATAATTACCCGTCTTTGAAAGAGTACCAAATATCAAGAGACCATTGGATAATCAGATCATCAACATCTTCATCAAAAATCAAGAGACCGATCATCGAAATCAAAGCGAAAGATTTTATCAGGAAATTTTTCGTAATCAAATGAATGGGGCATCACATTGAAATCAATCATCAAATCAGGTATCATATCAGGATTTTTCATCAGGATCAAACATCATATTAGGGATTAATCATCAGAACGACCATCATATCAAAATGATCATCAGAACCATATCAATTGAGAGTTTCATATCGATCATATCTGCATCAATCTCGTATCAGAAATCAAGGATCGACCATCAATGAATCAGGACCTATCATCAAACCAGATCAGAGTATTCTTTGAATCGACATGCTTCACATGTCAACTCAAAGAGGGGCATTTGTAATCACCTAAAAATGGACAAAGATCAAATCAAAGAAAATCAAGGACATAATTGAATCAATTGAATCACAATGCATAATTAGCCAATCAAAATGAAAATCAAGTCTTAATTTGAGATAAATCAAAATTGAGAGCATTTTAATCAAGTGCAATCAAATCAAAATACAATTAAATCAAATAATTGTATAGTCTTGGATTAAATTAAATTCAACTCATTCAAGGGGTACATGGCTAAAATAAATCAATTAAATCAATTAATAAATCTCAATTACTCTCAACAACCCATAAAGAGAGGAAATCCGGGCAACCAATGAGATTTGAGGAAAGACATTCACATGGATCAAGCCAAATTCAATCTCAATCACTCAAAGTGAAAGAGAATCTTGACCATTGATCTTGTCTACTTGTCCCAAGCTTTGAGGACACAAACTTTTCTTTGTCTTCAAAGGGTGGAACCAAAGACTCAACCAAGGTTTAATCATGATCAAACACAACTACACCCCCTACCATTGGAAAATCTATAAAAGGAAGGCCTAAATCCTTCATAATTATCAACCACACATCTAAGAATTGCATTGAACCTCTTGCAATTTGAGTTTAGAAAGACATTTGAGAGCTTAATTAGCATTTACTTTGATATAATTGTTAGATTTAACTTGTTTATCATATCATTCTCATTCTAGGACTGTCATTAATGAGAGCTTGCTAAGAGCTTTGCATTAACATTCTTAGTTAGAGAGCCAAATGACGCTCAATTAATCATTAATTTGCTAAATAGTTTCTCTATTGTGGTTTATTTAGTTACTATTTCATTTATTGATTAACCTTAATTCTATGAAGATACTTTTCTTAGTATACAAAATGGCGCCCACCATGGGGCTATAAGCCTCATTTTATCATTTTCATCATATTTTGTATGCTTTTATTTTCACTTTTCCGTGAATTTTCTGCCGAAAACAGGTGAAGTCATGTGTACAAACAATTTAGTCACGCCTACAGTCATTCCGATGACGCTTGAGATCTCTGTTCTAACGCCTACTAGCTGATAACTCATGCTTGGTTGATCACTTCTATTTTGTCTTAAATTATTTCTTGTCGCCTGTGAGATAGATGCTCACGCCTGTGAGATAAATTGTTCAGCCTTTGCGCATAAAGTCACGCCTGTGACTGAAGAAGTGTTGCAGATCTACTATTTGTTGTCGCTTGTGACCGAGCTTTGCTACGCACTTTGAAGAAATAGTCACGCCTAGTATCTGCTATTTTACGCTTAGTATTGTTAAATTATCGCTTCAGATAAATCATTTTACATAATTTTCAATACTATTTCCGCTTAGCAATAAATTGTTCATGCTCAATTAACTTTCAGTGTCGCCTGTGTCATTGGAAAGTGACGCTTGCTATCATTAAAGTTACACCTGCAAACAATTTGATCACGCGTATTAGCTAGACAATGTTGCTTGCTGTCTGTTGTCTTATTTTGCTGTCAAATTGATCAATTCAATTACCTAACTCTCCGTCTGTATGTTTTTACTGTAAATGAGTAGGCACAGAAAGGTCCAGAAACCAGAGAGCAAGTTTAATCAAGAGGGAAAAGCTTTGGCTAAAAAGATCAAGAGGGAGAACTTTGAGCATATTAAAGCGGTTCTTGAGGAATCACAAGAGGAAGAAAACTAGTTATATCAAAATTATCTTAAGGTTGTAGATGCTTACAAGACAAAATTTGTATCTCTCAATTGGATTTTTACTCCTTAGTTCAAGTTTTTCCTTAAAAATTTGCAAATAAGGTGCTTAAGGTTCAATACATAATTCTTTGCTTCTTCAATTTCGATTTGGTTACCCTCATTGTGATTGGTTGTGTTGACTAACTTGCTGGTGGAAAAACACATTTGGAAGGAGCTATTGCCAAGGTAATGATAAAAACAATGAAATCACTCAAAAATGCCCCTAACTTCGGTTAGCTACAAGGAAAAGGTAAGCCTCAACTAGTCAATATTTTCCCTTAAATTGTGGCATTGGTGCATTTCATAATCTAGTAATTTGGATAGCTAAAAGGAATAAATCAAACACTAAATCAAAGCCCCTTATTTGTGGAAGAGAGTAGAAATACTCAAATCCCTATAGTTAGTGGGTGAAAGAAATTGAACAAAATTGTCTATTGTGTTTGGGAACTAAAGGAAAAGTTAGGGATATGCTCTTCACCTTTTGGTGAACCAAATTACCAAAAGCTTAAACTTAATTCCATTTTCTTTGCTTTGAATGAACATGCTAGAGAATTAGTGGGCTCACCTCCCGAGTTGTGCCTTAACGAGGCTGGTGAGAGGGACAACCCAAAGTGGGATATGCTCACTTTTGCTACGGGAATCCAACCCACTCTGAAATGAAACACATGCATCCTTAATGGGGTGTGTGACAAACGAATTTTAAATTTTTTGAATTTCCTCTAGTAGTCCTCACGGATTGCACCAAATTGTACTTTTGTGCGTGTGGGAAACCCCTTAACATACTTGGGGGATGAAAGTTTAAAGTTTATTTGAATGGAATCAATATTAAATCCTTGATAAAATAGCAAGACCACCTTTTAGAGCCATGTTTACGAACCAAATCTTGTGCTAGGTAGGTGCTTGAAGTGTCTTTTTGTGCAAAACCCGTGACAATGTTCTTCAAATCAAACATTTTGTGTTAAGTGGGTAAAAAGAGACAAGTGAATGCGTGATTGTTGTGTTTGAAATACATAAACAAGTGAGAGATATATCCATTGAAAACTCATCTTATATTTTTAAATCTCTTCACTATAAAATCAACAGTTCTCGAACCAAGGATCATTCCCAATCAAACCCTTGTTGGATGCTGGTTTCCACATAGTCCCACACATATATGGTATCATTACAAGGAGATAGCACTCTTTTTGCAAACCAAGGGCAAGAAGTTGAATACCAAAGTCTTTACAAAGATCCTAATCAAGAAGAAATTTTTCCAAACCTATTTGAACAAAGACTTGGAGAGATGGCAGATAGAAATTTGGCATATCATAATCACAATACCAACAATGTCAATTATAATTCCAAAGAAACACTTGAGGAAAGGGTTGAGAAAGCTGCCCAAGACCTAGACTTCCTAGAGGTTATGGAGAAATTGATAGATAAGGATAAGGAGAACTTTTTCTTAAATCTAGCCCAAAAGGGAGTAAAGCTACCCTATGATTTTGACATTGACCAACTCAAGAAAGACCAACACCAAGATGACCCCATGAATGTTATGACTAGGCAGATAAAGGCCTTCCAAGAACAAATTGATACCATGAAGAAGGCAGCCGAACCTAAGGCCTTTTCCATTGAAGCTTTGTGTCCTTTCCCTTTTGACAAAAGTTTAGCTATGGTATCTTTTCCCTTCAATAACATCTTTCCTAAATATGATAAGTACATGGGTAAAACAGACCCACAGGATCATCTAAGAGAGTTTTGCGCCTAAGCATAGAGTTCATGCACAATGATACGTATCTAATGAGACTCTTTCCTAGAAGCTTAGGAGGTCCCACAATGGAGTGGTTTTCAAAACTAGCCCCAGGAATAAAGTCCTTTGAGGAGTTAGCCTCCAAGTTCGTAACCCATTACTCTTATAACATTGAGCACAAGATCACAATGCTCAAGTTGTGTGATACCAAACAGAAAGATGGAGAGTCCTTCTTAGGATTCCTACAAAGGTGGAGGACCGTTTTCGCAAGGTATCCACGAAGTATCCTCGAGAAAGAGAAGATGGAAATCTTCACTAACAATTTGACCTCGAAAATGAATTATAGATTACAACTTCAATGTCCCCCAACATTTGAAAAACTCATCGAAAATGGGATCAAGATTGAAGATGTTTTGGTCAAAAGAGGTGAAATCAAATTATTTAAAGATAACAAGTCCAACAACAACAACAACAACAATAATAACAGCAATAACAATAATTATGTGCCTAAGTATTTCAATAATCAAGGGTCCAACAATAACAATGATAAATCTAAATCATGGACAAAGAATAACAAAAAAAACCTTGTGAATGATGGAGTTGTGGAGGCCCACAACTTAAAGTCAACCCCTTTTATCTTACCATGTGGAGCTAATTCTTCAAATAATGTTAATTAATCAAACAAAGCTCCATATAATTCCAATAATTCCAATAACAATGCCAACACTTCCAACAATAATGCTAATGGGGACAAATCAAAATCCTCCTACTCCAATTATAATAAAAAGAAATTCACCTACTTAGGTGAACCTTTGGAGAATGTATTAAGGACCTTGGTTACCAATAATGTCATCACATTACCCAATATGAAAGATTACGAACTTGAAGTTAAACCTTATTGGTGGAATGCGGCCCATCATTGTGAATATCATAGAAATAGAGGTTACCCAACAAATGAATGCATGAGGTTAAAACACTTGGTGCAAGATTTAATTGACAAGGGAACCATTCAAATTGAAGGACCACAAAATAATGGAGATCATATGGCCTTCAAGAATCCCTTTTTGAATCATGAAAAGGGTGAGTCATCAAATGCAAATCAAAATTAAAAAAAGGGCAATGAGAAAGTGAACTTTGCTCATACATATGATAACACGATAAATACTCTAAGAGAAGAGGATCAAACCATAAACGTTATCATAGTGAAAGATAAGTCAAGGGAAGTATCATCAAATGTTGTCACTAGGGGGAAAGCATAAAAAGTTATCCTACCTACCAATGCTCCAAAAGTTGTGATATCAAACCAAGCTTCAACATCATCATCAAAACAATATAACTTGGTTGATCAATTACAAAGAACTCCCGCTCAAATCTCTATTCTTGAGCTGCTTAAACTATCACCAATTCATAAGGATATCTTGGAGAGAGCCTTGTTGGAAATAAATGTGCCTCTAAATTTGGAGGTAGAAAAATTCCAAAATATGGTAGGGCACCTAATTGCACCTCATTGCCTATCATTTTCCGAACAAGATGACATGTCCCTTAATCATCCCCAAAATCTGCCCTTACATATAGAAGTGTTGATCCACAAGCACAGGGTAAAAGGAGTCCTTATAGATGGAGGAGCTGGCCTAAACATTTGTACCCTTAACTTGGTGAAAGCCCTAGGATTTTATGAGGAGGCTATTGACCCTAAGAAAAAGATAACCATAAAAACCTACGATGATGAAGAAAGAGCCTCAAAAGGAGTCATAATATTACCCATAAGAGTTGGTCCCATGTAAAAAGAGACCATATGCCAAGTCTTGGACTTAAATTTGACTTACAATATCTTGTTAGGAAGGCCATGGATCCACGAAATGCAATCCGTTCCTTCAACCTATCATCAATGCCTAAAATTCCCATATCTAGGGCAAGAGATAATGGTAAGCGAGGATCTAAACCCATTCCAATATTGTAATAATGTCAAACCTATCAATGACTCCTTGGTTCCACACAATGATGAAGGGTCTATACCCAATTAAATAGAGAAAGGTCAAAGTTCTAAGGACATTCCTTTGTTAAAAGGAAAAGAAAAGATGGAAGAAGAAGTTGTTATTGAAGACACACCAAAACTCATTAACCTAACTACATCGACTAAAGGAAAAGAGAAGGTTAATGAGGATAACATTGTTGAAGAACCAAAATAAGACCATGCTAAAACTATCCAAGTGTCCACCAAAGAGGCCCATTATCAAAAGATGGACCAAATGATGAAGAATTTTGATAAGCAATGCAAGATCAAGCAAAAAGGCGTAGGTGAATACTCCTTATCTATGATGGACCTACCTTTATCACCCAAGTCCTTTGGGAAACCCTCAAATCTACCCCATAAATATAATGAGAACTTTGTGAGGGCAAGTACATCATTCACCATGGATGAAGAAGACAATGAGATCCTAAACTGGTTATACAAAGATAAAGAATCAAGTGCCAACGTCAAACATATCCAAAATATAACCATTCCCACACATCAATATGGGAAAGGGTTTTCAATCATGCAAAAGATGGGGTACAAAGGTCAAGGACCTTTGGGCATGAAGAATGAAGAGATCATTGAACCCATAGAAAGTACATGGTGACATTCCAAGGAGAAAGCAGGAGTAGGGTATCTTGAGGAAGGATACACTCAAAAACATTATCCCAAGCTTTATGATCAAATATTACAATTAGAATCTCATAGTGATGAGGATTCTAATGAATGGGAATGGGAGACCCTATTAGATGAGTCATGCCAAGATAAGGGTATTGATGTCATTCATACTTATGCTTCTACCAAAAATAAAGGACCAATAACAGAATCAACTTCAAATCAAGCATCTAGTTCTAGTCAAGTGATCCTAAATGATATGCCAAGCATAGAAATAGAGATCAAATTAATGGGTAGGCGAACCATATGTTCCTTCATGGAGACCTACTATGGAAGAATCAAACGTTAGGTTTAATCCACATGATTTTTATCCAACAGAAACCCTAGAGGAGTCTAGTGAGGAGGACTTTGATCCTTCTTCTTTAGAAAATTTAGAGGAAGCCCATGTTTGAGATTTTCAAGATATAATGTACGAACCCTCCAATAATGAGATATACACCCTAAATCCAACCGAAATGAACCTAAGTGTTGACCCATTAACCCTCATCCGTCCGGACTTAATTGAATGGAATACCATTGAACCAACTACCTTGACAATTTTCTTAAACAACAACATGGTGTTCCAATACCTCAACGCGGTTGAACCTTCTTCTATTAGAGAATATCAAGAGGAAATGATCAAAGGGAGCATCCAAACTTTCAATCCAAGAAAAAATGAAAAAAATAGAAGAGAAAAAGAATTGAGTGCTTAAAACCACATTATGGCAACATTAGATCAAGAAAAAAATAAAGAAATAAAGGATGTTTCAAAAGGTGAAAACCCAACTGAGGCACCTAAGGAAGGGAGTTTGGATTCGCTACCAGAACATTATGAAGAAAGATCTCCGATCTTAATTGAGCCAACAAAAAAGATAAACATTGGATCAGAAATAGAGCCAAAGATCATTCACCTAGCAGCATCACCTTCTAGCGAAGAAAGAACGTAATTCATCAAGTTATTTAAGGAAAAGCAAGTTAACTTCGCATGATCTTATGATGATATACCGGGCTTAGACACAAATTTGATAATGCATCATCGAAATATCAAGGAAGGAGCCAAACCTGTTAAACAAAAGCTAAGGAAGATGCATCCTCATATAGCATTACTTGTCAAAGTGGAGTTAGAAAAACTATTGAAGGTGGGATTTATAAGGGCCATTGATTATGCACAATGGATCTCAAATATAGTGCTAGTATCAAAAGCAGACAAATCCATTAGAATCTGCACAAACTTTAGAGACTTAAACTTGGCATTTCCTAAGGATGATTTCCCACTTCCGAGCATTGATGCCATTATGGACTTAACAACAGGACACTCCATGTTTTCACTCATGGATGGATTCAGCGGATATAACCAGATAAAGATAGCACCAGAAGACCAGGATAAGAGCGCTTTTACATGTGCATGGGGTACCTTTTACTGGAATGTTATGCCATTTGGGTTAAAGAATGCAAGAGCGACCTACCAAAGAGCAATGACCACAATATTTCATGATATGATGCATAAGTTCATGGAGGACTATGTGGATGATATATTAGCCAAATCACACTCAAGAAAAGAACACCTTCCAATTTTGGTGAATTTTTTTGAAAGGCTGGAAGAATTCAAAGTAAGACTTAACCCAAAGAAATGTGCATTTGGAGTCCAATCCGGCAAGCTACTAGATTATATTGTATCTGCAAAGGGAATAGAGGTGGATCTTGCTAAGGTAAAAGCTATTATGGAAATGGAAGCACCTAAAAACATTAGTCAGATGAGATCTTTACAAGGAAGGATCCAATCCATTAGGAGATTTATCTCCCAATTAGCAGAAATATGTCATAATTTCACCCAACTTTTTGCATAAGGACACAATTTTCAAATGGGATGAAAAATGCGAAGAAGCCTTTAATATATTGAAGAAATATCTCATGAATCCACCAATCTTGATGCCACCTATCAGAGGCAAGCCCTTGATCTTATACATTTCAGCAACAGAGAATTCATTGGGCGCACTTTTAGCACAAGAGGATGAAACAGGAAAAGAAAAGGCCATTTACTACATTAGTAGAACCTTAGTCAAATATGAGCTGAATTATATATTTATGGAAAGGGCATGCTTGGTTATGGTTTTTGCTTCCCAAAAATTACGCCATTATATGCTAGCCCACAAGATAAGGCTCATTGCCAAAATTGACCCATTGAAGTATCTACTTAGCAAAACAACATTGAATGGAAGGCTAGCAAAGTGGGCAATGGTACTAAGTGAATTCGACATAGAATATGTTGATAGAAAATCAATCAAAGGACAAGTCATTGAAGACCAATTAGCAAAAGCACCACTTCAAGATGATTCCTACATGGCAACTTTATTTTGATGGTTCCTACACACATCATGGATCAGGAGCAGACATACTTCTCATCACTCCTCAAGGCTCTACTATCCCTAAGTCTTACAAATTGTTATTCCCATGCACCAATAATATAGTGGAATATGAAACATTGGTTATTGGAATCAAGCTGGCAATAGAGTGGAAAGTGACAGAATTAAAGGTTTATGGAGATTCACAATGATGAAGGGTGCTCCCCTTAATACCACAAACACAACAAAAATAGAGAAACAACAACAATATGCAAGAACAAAAAATTGGCTTTTTATTATCTCCACAAATGTGGAATTACAAACTTTCAGAATTACAATATGCAAAGCCACATGGGCATTCCCTTACAATATTCCATAGGACAAAAGCCTCAAATTATTACCCAGATCTACTACCTAGAACTGTCCTGAATTGCCTAAGACAATACTACGGGCCTTCTTTATATAGGCAATTTCTACCGCCCGAGAAGGTTCTAGAAATTTAGCCTTTTAGGCCGACAAAACATAGAATTATTTATTTTTCACAATTATTACAATAGGGTTGGCTCAAAAGAAATACAAAATATTCTTTTAGGTAGCCCAACTTTCGGAGGCCATAACTTTTTAACTGTAGCTCTGTTTTTCTATTGTAAGCACTTTTTGAAAATGCCATGACGAGATCTACAGTGCTTAACAAATGCTAGTGTTAGTCAGTTGGGGGTTGATCGCGATCCGGAGCCTCTAAGGCCTTCAAAATTGACGTGAAAGATTTCATACCCAAGAACCTCAATAACTTCACCAATACTGATGATGTGGCAATGAAACTCAACTGGTAGGTTGAAATGACTAGGATGAACCTCCAACTGTGAAATCAAAACATTCTGAGATCATATGACCAACTTACTAAAAATAGTAAGTTTCCATAAATAGCAGCTCTGCACAAGATAGCCCTTATTGAAAACCAAACATAAATATTTTTGGGTGATGCAAGATTGCTCTTACACCTAGGATGCTCCTGCATCAGACACCCGGGGTAAATTGAGAAGTGACCCTGTCACGACTCAGGTGTGCAGAGGAAAACCAAGACGGTTAACCTCCTCCTTTGTTAGCCATGATGAATCTTCAACAAGACGTCCTTTCCATTTGACCAAATACTCTTCATATATCCTGTTCCTTGTGCTTCTGCCAACACGACTATCCTGTATGTCTTCAATCTCCTTGATATCTGAACTGGTTGTTGGAATACTCCACTGTGCTGTTGTAACCTCATCTTCAACACCTCCTTCATGATACTCTGTCAAATTTGAAACATTAAATACTGGTGAAATATTCAGCACAGTAAGTAACTCGACCTCATATGCATTTCCTGAATCATGCTTCTTCAGTATCTTACATGGCCCAAACTTCTTCATTTTCAACTTGTTATATGTACCAACCGGAAGTCTTTCCTTTCGCAAATGAACCATGACTTCATCTCCAACTTGAAATTTCTTATGCCTCCTTTATTCATCTGCCTTAGCCTTATACTGTGCATTCATCTTGGTAATGTGCTTCCTCATCTCCTCATGGATGTTCTTCAAATGTTCTGCAAAATCCTCAGCTTCAGCACTACTTATTTCTCTTTTATCTATCTTTCTCAATTCAGATGCATTTCTTGGACTACTCCTATATACAATTTAGAATGGTGATTTACTAGTGCTCCTATTGATATAATTATTGTATACAAATTCTGCCTGTGGTAAAATCAAATCCCATCCTATTGGCTTATCTCCAACCAAACATCTTAGCAAATTCTCCAAACTCCTATTCACCACCTCTGTTTGTCCATCAGTCTGTGGATGATGTGATGAACTGAACTTCAAATCCATCTTCAACTTCTTCCACAATGTACGCCAAAAATATCCAATGAACTTAGTGTCCCTATCTGAAACTCTACTCTTTGGTAAACCATGTAGTCTCACTACTTCTTGAAAAACAATTCTCCTACATGAACAACATCATTAGTCTTTTTGCAGGGAATAAAATGTGCCATCTTTGAAAATCTGTCAACCACCACAAAAATTGAATCATGTCCCCGCTGTGTCCTTGGTAAACCAAGAACAAAGTCCATACTGATATCCTCCTGAGGCTTCTCTGGTACAGGTAATGGCTGATACAACCTTGTATTCTGCTTCACTCCTTTCACCATCTGACATACTCTGCAACTCTGTACAAACTTCTTGACATCTTGCTGCAACTGTGGCCAATAATAATTCTCACTAACCAAAGCAAGGGTTTTATCACGACCAAAATGTCCAGCCAATCCTCCGCTATGCTTCTCCTTGATGAGATTCTCCGTCATAAAACTTCTTGGAATGCACAACTAACTCCCTCTGAATAGCATATCATCCTAAATGATGAAATCCAACCACTTCCTTCTATCTAGAGTAACAGGTTCTTTACAAGCTTTCCAAGCTTCACCAAAATCAGAATTCTCTGGATACAAATTCTTGAGTTCCTTGAACCCAACCACCTCAATCTGCATTTTTATCAGCAATAGTTTCCTTCTGCTAAGAGCATCTGCAACCCTGTTAGACTTTCCACTCCCGTGTTTCAAAACAAATGTATAACTCTGCAAAAACTCAACCCATTTCAAATGCTTCTGATTCAACTTTTCTTGACTATTCAAATATTGGAAAGCTTGATGATCAGTATACAAAACAAACTTTTTAGGAAGCAGATAGTGTCTCCACTTCTTCAATGCCTGAACTATAGCATAAAATTTCTGATCATAAACATAATATTTTCTCTTGACATCATTCAACTTGTCACTGAAATAAGCAATAGGTTTACCTTCTTGGCTCATAACAGCTCCTTTTGCAGTTGCACTAGCATCACAGTCTATTTGAAAGACCTTATTAAAATCTGAAAGTGCTAAAATAGGTTGTTTTGTAACTTTCTGTTTCAACAGATTAAAACTCTTATCTGCCCCATTAGTCCACTTGAACTCTTTTCTATCCCCTCTCATTGTTTCAGTCAAGGGTCCACAAATACTGCTAAAATTCTTGATAAACTTTCTGTAAAAGCTAGCCAAACCATGAAAAGATCTTACCTCAGTAGCATTCCTTGGAGTAGGCCATTCAAGGATAGCCTGTACTTTCTCTGGGTCCATTTTTAGACCTTTTGCTGAAACTAAAAATCTCAAATACACTAATTCCTTCTTCACAAAATTGCACTTCTTCAAATTAATCAATAATTTCTCATCTCTCAGCTTCTCAAACACCATACGGATATGCATCATATGTTCATCCAATGTCTTGCTAAAGATCAAAATATCATCTAGGTAAACAATGACAAACTTACCCAGAAATTCTTTC
This sequence comes from Chamaecyparis obtusa, assembly GCA_027943335.1. Classification (NCBI taxonomy): domain Eukaryota; kingdom Viridiplantae; phylum Streptophyta; class Pinopsida; order Cupressales; family Cupressaceae; genus Chamaecyparis; species Chamaecyparis obtusa. The sequence goes on along the minus strand of BSBK01013759.1, from coordinate 61,474 downwards.
AGAACCTCGTTCATGAGCCGCATGAAAGTGCTCGGGGCATTGGTTAGCCCAAAAGACATGACTAACCACTCATACAGTCCTTCCTTTGTCTTGAAGGCAGTATTCCATTCATCTCCTTCTCTGATCCGAATTTGGTGATATCCACTCTTCAGATCTATCTTTGAGAAATACACTGCTCCACTCAAACAATCCATAATATCATCCATTCGTGGCAATGGAAACTTGTACTTGATTGTGATCTTGTTTATTGCCATGGAGTCTATACACATTCTCCATTCTCCATTCTTCTTTGGTGCTAATACTACTGGTACAACACATGGACTCAGGCTCTCCCATATCAATCTTTTCTGTAACAACTCATGTACTTGTCTGTTCAACTCTTCCCTTTTTGCTAGTGTCATTCTGTGTGCTGCCTTGTTTGGCAAACTAGCTCCTGGAATCAAATCCATCTGATGAATGATCTTCCTTACCGATGGTAATCCATCAGGTACATTATTAGATACAATATCCTGAAACTCATTCAACAAATCTGCAACCTCTATAGGTACATCCTCTATTTCCTCTTTACTAGCTTTTGGAATTAAAGAAAAACACACATGCTCATGCCTCATACCATCTAGAAATTTTCTTCCATCAACAAAAGTTATTCTTGCATTACCACATATGTTTTCTTCGATCTCCTTCAATGGCTTCAGCTTATGTCGCATTCCATCGTTTGTCAAGGAATAGGTATTTGCACGACCATCATGTGCAACACATATGTCAAATTGCCATGGTCTACCCAATAACATATGACATGCATCCATAGATATGATATCGCATAGTACCTCATCTTGGTACCCACGGATCTTGAACTTTACTAGGCACTGTTCACTAACCATGACCTTGTGGTCATCCTGCACTCAGGCAATCCAATATGGATGTGGGTGTTTCTGTCTATTGAGCTTCAAATTTGTCACCATCTCTTCTGACACTAAATTGTTAGTGCTTCCACTATCAATAATCACATCACAGCATTTACCCTCACACTTGCATCTAGTGCGAAACAGGCTCCTCCTTTGTTCAGGTTCATTCTCACCACTCAGCAAGACTCTTCTGTTAATCAACGTTTCTCCTCTTTCAGCATCTTTAAAATTTGAGGATCTGACATCTTCATCTACATGTGCCACTCTGGCCTAGCATTCATTCCTCCTATCTATCCTTCTTTGGCGTTGAGGACATTCAAATGTCTTATGACCTTCTTCTCCATAGTGAAAATATGTTCCACGGAAGCCTCCTCTTCCTGAACCTTGTCCTCTTCCTCTTCCTCTTTGATCTCTATTGTTCTGATGTTGGAAATGATTGAAATTGTTTCCTCTCTGATTTTGACTGCTACTAGCCTCATCCTTCTTTTTCGAATTTTCATTTCGGCCTCCATATGACCGTCCACCAGATTGTCCACCGTGACTTCTTCCGTTTTGTTTGCTCTCGAACTTATTGTTCAACTTTTCCTCAACTTTTAGGGAAAACTGGTATGCCTCTTAAACAGTGTTCATTCGAACAAAATTCAACTCATCTTGAATACTTGGCCTCAACCCATTAAGGTAACGGGAAACTTTCTCCTTATCAGCTTCCGCATGACTTGTTCTAATGAGGATTCGATAGAACTCCTTTGTATACTCCTGAATAGATCATCCCGCTTGCTTCAAACTCTACATTTTCTTCAGTAGGTCAAGCTCATAATCAACAGGGATGAACTATCGCTTCAATTTATCCACGATCTGATCCCATCTTGTGATTTTATCTTTCCCTCTTCTATTTCACTCCAATTGAATCTCTTGCCACCAGATCTTCGCATGACCTTTGAGTCTGACCTTCACAAATTTGACCCTATCAAAATCCTCAATATCTTCATACTCAAAATATTCTTCATATTCATTAATCCAGTTGATCAACTCCTCTGGGTTAAGATTTTCAGAAAATATCGAAACCTCAATCTTAGGTCTTTTCCCGATCTTGAAAATGGCCTGAAAAAGTCTTTCTTCCTCCGGGTTCAGAACTTTGACTTCTCCTTCTTGATCTTCTTCTTCGGCTTCATCCTCACTTTCATCTTTGACATTAAGATTCATTCCTCTGCGAATGTCTTCTTGCAATGTTCGCACTTGTCTCTGGAGCGCTCTAACCTCAGGTGTTACAACACCAGCTCTTCTGCCACGTTCCCTTCGTGAAGGCATATTTGCGATGCACGCTCAAACCCTAACAACAGTCATGGTGCAAACTACATCACAGTCGGTGATCTATTTACACACTTAGGAACTCCTGCTCTGATACCACTTGATGAAGGATGCTCCCCTTAATACCACAAACACATAACAGAAACAGAGAAACAACAACATTATGCAAGAATAAAAAATTGGCTTCTTATTATCTCCACAAATGTGGAATTACAAACTTTCAGAATTACAATATGCAAAGCCACATGGGCATTCTATTACAATATTCCGTAGGACAAAAGCCTCAAATTATTATCCAGATCTACTACCCAGAACTGTCCTGAAGTGCCTAAGACAATACTACGAGCCTTCCTTATATAGGCAATTTCCACCGCCCGAGAAGGTTCCAAAAATTTAGCCTTTTAAGCTGACAAAACATAGAATTATTTATTTTTCACAATTATTACAATAGGGTCGGCTCAAAAAAATACAAAATATTCTTTTAGGTAACCCAACTTCAGGAGGCCATAACTTTTTAATCATAGCTCTGTTTTTCTATTGTAACCACTTTTCGGAAACGCCATGACAAAATCTACAGTGCTTCACAATTGCTAGCGCTAGTCAACCAGGGGACGATCCCGATCCAGAGCCTCTAAGGCCTTCAAAATTGACTTGAAAGATTTCATACACAAGAACCTCAATAACTTCACCAATACTGATGATGTGGCAATGAAACTCAACTGGTAGGCTAAAATGACTAGGATGAATCTCCAACTGTGAAATCAAAGCATTCTAAGATCATATGACCAACTTACTAAAAATAGTAAGTTTTCATAAATAGCAGCTTTGCACAAGATAGCCCTTATTGAAAACCAAATAGAAATATTTTTGGGTGATGCAAGATTGCTCTTACACCTAGGATGCTCCAGCATCAGACACTCAGGGTAAATTGAGAAGTGACCCTATCACGACTCAGGTGTGCAGAGGAAAACCAAGACGGTTAACCTCCTCCTTTGTTAGCCATGATGAATCTTCAACAGGTTGTCCTTCTCATTTGATCAAATACTCTTCATATGTCCCGTTCCTTGTGCTTCTACCAACATGACTATCCAGTATGTCTTCAATCTCCTTGATATCTGAACTGGTTGCTGCAATACTCCACTATGTTGCTGTAACCTCATTTTCAACACCTCTTTCATGATACTCTGTCAAATCTGAAACATTAAATACTGGTGAAATATTCAACTCAGTAAGTAACTCGACCTCATATGCATGTCATGAATCATGCTTCTTCAGTATCTTACATATCCCAAACTTCTTCATTTTCAACTTGTTATATGTACCAACCGAAAATCTTTCCTTCCACAAATGAACCATGACTTCATCTCCAACTTGAATTTCCTTATGCCTCCTTTTCTCATTTGCCTTAGCCTTATACTGTGCATTCATCTTGGTAATGTGCTTCCTCACCTCCTCATGGATGTTCTTCAAATGTTCTGCAAAATCTTCAGCTTCAGCACTACTTATTTCTCCTTTATCTATCTTTCTCAACTCAGATGCATTTCTTGGACTACTCCCATATACAATCTAGAGTGGTGATTTACTAGTGCTCCTATTGACATAATTATTGTATGCAAATTCTACCTGTGGTAAAATCAAATCTCGTCTTATTGGCTTATCTCCAACCAAACATCTCAACAAATTCTCCAAACTCCTATTCACCACCTCTGTCTGTCCATCAGTCTGTGGATGATGTGATGAACTGAACTTCAAATCTATCTTCAACTTCTTCCACAATGTACGCCAAAAATATCCAATGAACTTAGTGTCCTTATCTGAAACTATACTCTTTGGTAAACCATGTAGTCTCACTACTTCTTTGAAAAACAATTCTCCTACATGAACAACATCATTAATCTTCTTGCAAGGAATAAAATGTGCCATCTTTGAAAATCTTTCAACCACCACAAAAATTGAATCATGTCCCCGTTGTGTCCTTGGTAAACCAAGAACAAAGTCCATACTGATATCCTCCCAAGGCTTCTTTGGTATAGGTAATGGCTGATACAACTTTGTATTCTGCTTCACTCCTTTCACCATCTGACATACTCTGCAACTCTGTACAAACTTCTTGACATCTTGCTGCAACTATGGCCAATAATAATTCTCACTAACTAAAACAAGGGTTTTATCACGACCAAAATATCTAGCCAATCCTCCGCTATGCTTCTCCTTGATGAGATTCTCCCTCATAGAACTTCTTGGAATGCACAACTAACTCCCTCTCAATAGCATATCATCCTGAATGATGAAATCTAACCACTTCTTTCTGTCTAGAGTAACAAGTTCTTTACAAACTTTCCAAGCTTCACCAAAATCAGAATCTTCTGGATACAAATTCTTGAGTTCCTTGAACCCAACCACCTCAATCTGCATTTCTGTTAGCAATAGTTTCCTTCTGCTAAGAGCATCTGCAACCCTATTAGACTTTCCACTCCTATGTTTCAAAACAAATGTATAACTTTGCAAAAACTCAACCCATTTCAAATGCTTCTAATTCAACTTTCCTTGACTATTCAAATATTACAAAGCTTGATGATTAGTATACAAAACAAACTCCTTAGGAAGCAGATAGTGTTTCCACTTCTTCAATGCCTGAACTATAGCATAAAATTTCTGATCATAAACATAATATTTTCTCTTAGCATCATTCAAGTTCTCACTGAAATAAGTAATAGGTTTACCTTTTTAGCTCATAACAGCTCCTATTGTAGTACCACTAACATCACAGTCTACTTGAAACACCTTATTAAAATCTAGAAGTACTAAAACAGGTTGTTCTGTAACTTTTTATTTCAACATATTAAAACTCTTATCTACCCCATTAATCCACTTGAACTCTTTTCTATCCCCTCTCATTGTTTCAGTCAAGGGTCCACAAATACTGCTAAAATTCCTGATAAAATTTCTTTAAAAGCTAGCCAAACCATGAAAAGATCTTACCTCAGTAGCACTCCTTGGAGTAGGCCATTCAAGGATAGCCTGTACTTTCTCTAGGTTCATTTTTAGACCTTCTGCTAAAATTACAAATCCCAAATACACTAATTCCTTCTTCAAAAAACTGCACTTCTTCAAATTAATCAATAATTTCTCATCTCTCAGCTTCTCAAATACCATATGAATATGCATCATATGTTCTTCCAATGTCTTGCTAAAGATCAAAATATCATATAGGTAAACAATGAAAAATTTATTCAAAAATTCTTTCAGAACCTCGTTCATGAGCCGCATGAAAGTGCTCGGGGCATTGGTTAGCCCAAAAGGCATGAATAACCACTCATACAATCCTTCTTTTGTCTTGAAGGCAATCTTCCATTCATCTCCTTCTTTGATCCGAATCTGGTGATATCCACTCTTCAGATCTATCTTTGAGAAATACACAACTCCACTCAAACAATCCATAATATCATCCATTCGTGGCAATAAAAACTTGTACTTGATTGTGATCTTGTTTATTGCCTTGGAGTCTGTACACATCCTCCATTCTCCATTCTTCTTTGGTGCTAATACTGCTAGTACAACACATGGACTTAGGCTCTCCCGAATCAATCTTTTTTGTAACAACTCATGTACTTGTCTATTCAACTCTTCACTTTCTGCTAGTGTCATTTTGTGTGCTGCTTTGTTTGGAAAACTAGCTCCTAGAATCAAATCCATCTAATGACTGATCTTCCTTACCGGTGGTAATCTATCAGGTACATTATCAGATACAATATCTTGAAACTCATTCAACAAATTTGGAACCTGTACAGGTACATCCTCTATTTCCTCTTTACCAGCTTTTGGAATTAAAACAAAACACATATGCTCATGCCTCATACCATCTAGGAATTTTCTTCCATCAACAAAAGTTATTCTTGCATTACCACATACCTTTTCTTCAGTCTCCTTCAATGGCTTCAACTTATGTTGCGCTCCATCTTTTGTCAAGGAATAGGTATTCACATGACCATCATGTACATCACATCTGTCAAACTGCCATTGTCTACCCAACAACATATGACATGCATCCATAGATATGATATCGCATAGTACCTCATCTTGGTACCCACCGATCTTGAACTTTACTAGGCACTGTTCATTGACCATGACCTTGTGGTCATCTTGCACCTAGGCAATTCGATATAGATGTGGGTGTTTCTGTCTCTTGAGCTTCAACTTTGTCACCATCTCTTCTAACACCAAATTGTCAGTGCTTCCACTATCAATAATCATATCACATCATTTACCCTCACACTTGCATCTAGTGCGAAACATGCTCCTCATTTGTTCAAGTTCATTCTCACCACTCAGCATGACTCTTCTTTTAATCTATGTTTCTCTTCTTTCAGTATCTTCAGAATTTGAGGATCTGACATCTTTATCTACATGTGCCACTCTACCCTGGCCTTCATTCCTCCTATCTGTCCTTCCTTGGCATTGAGGACATTCAAATGCCCTATGACCTTCTTCTCCACAGTGAAAATATGTTCCACGGAAGGCTCCTCTTCCTGAACCTTGTCCTCTTCCTCTTCCTCTCTGATCTCTATTGTTCTGATCTTTTAAATGATTGGAATTGGTTCCTCTTTGATTTTGACTACTACTGGCCTCATCATTCTTTTTTGGATCTTCATTTCGGCCTTCATATGACCGTCCACCAGATCGTCCACCGTGACCTCTTCCATTTTGTCTGCTCTTGAACTTCTTGTTCAACTTTTCTTCTACTTTTAGGGCAAACTGGTATGCCTCTTCAATACTATTTATTCGAACCAAATTTAACTCCTCTTGAATGCTTGGCTTCAACCCATTAAGGTAACGAGAAACTTTCTCCTTATCAGCTTCCGCATGGCCTATTCTGATGAGGATTCGATAGAACTCCTTTGTATACTCGAATAGATCATCCCACTTGCTTCAAACTCTACATTTTCTTTAGTAGGTCAAGCTCATAATCAACAGGGATGAATTGTCGCTTCAATTTATCCACCATCCGATCCCATCTTGTGATTTTATCTTTCCCTTTTCTATTTCACTCCAATTGAATCTCTTGCCACTAGATCTTCGCATGACCTTTCAGTCCGGCCTTCATGAATTTGACTCTATCAGGATCCTCAATATCTTCATACTCAAAATATTCTTCACATTCATTGATTCAGTCGATCAACTCCTCTGGGTTAAGATTTTTAGAAAATGTCGGAACCTCAATCTTAGGTCTTTTCCCGATCTTAGAAATGGCCTGAAAAAGTCTTTCTTCCTCCGGGTTCAGAACTTTGACTTCTCCTTCTTGATCTTCTTCTTCGGCTTCATCCTCACTTTCATCTCTGACATTAAGATTCATTCCTCTGCGAATGTCTTCTTGCAATGCTCGCATTTGTTTCTAGAGCACTCTAACCTCAAGTGTTACAACACTAGCTCTTCCACCACATTCCCTTCCTGGAGGCATTTTTGCGATGTGCGTTGAAACCCTAACCACGGTCGTGGTGAAAACTACCTCACAGTTGGCGATCTGTTTACACACTCAGGAACTCCTGCTCTGATACCACTTGATGAAGGATGCTCCCCTAAATACCACAAACACATAACAGAAACAAAGAAACAACAACAATATGCAAGAACATAAAATTGGCTTCTTATTATCTCCACAAATGTGGAATTACAAACTTTCAGAATTACAATATGCAAAGCCACATGGGCATTCCCTTACAATATTCCATATGACAAAAGCCTCTAATTATTACCTAGATCTACTACCCAGAACTATTCCAAACTACCTAAGACAATACTACGGGCCTTCTTTATATAGGCAATTTTCACCGCTTGAGAAGGTTCCAAAAATTTAGCCTTTTAGGCCGACAAAATATAGAATTATTTATTTTTCATAATTATTACAATAGGGTCGGCTCAAAAGAAATACAAAATATTCTTTTAGGTAGCCCAACTTTCGGAGGCCATAAATTTTTAACTGTAGCTATTGTAGACACCTAAATTTTTTTTAGAAAATAAAGTATTTTTATTTTCTGAAAAATCTCTGATGACATCATCATTTATTAATTAATTATTTATTTAATTAATTAATTTATTTTTATGTCATTAAATCCTTTTTTCTTAATTAAAAATATTTAATTAAGAAATCCCTCCCAAAAATGTTTAAATCTTATTTAAACATTAATCCCCTATTTATTAATTATTTTAATTAATAAATTGACCAAAAATTTCCCAAAAAATAATTAATTTATTTTTTGACCAAAAGTTGGCCTTTTTTCCTAAAACCACTAACCTCTTCCAAAATCTTCTAAAACCCTCTTTAATTATGATTAAAAGCTAATCCCATCATTTTCTAACCCTAACCCCAACTCAAAATATTTAATTAAGATTAAATATTTAATCTTTATGTTTATTAAATTTATTTTAATAAATTTTCTCAAACCTAAACCCATGGAAATAAATAAATCTTTATCTATTTCCTAAAAATCCTTATTTATCCTAAGGAAGTGCTAGACTCTTCTAGAAAGTCCAAATCCCCTAATCCTAATCCTAATCCTCCCCCTAACCTTGTCACATTCCCTAAACAAGGTTAGCCAACTCCTAAGCTTGACCCAAAGTCAACAAACTTCTAGAGGCTTCTCTTACATGCATTAAGTGCATTTAAAGCCTCCTTATCCCTCTTACATGCATTTATGATGCATTTAAGAAGCCCCTCACCCCTTTCTTACACCCTTTGACCTTAGGCACATTTTCCAAATTGTGCACATTCCTCTCATCTTTCAACCCAATGCCCTTGTGACACTTGTCACAAGGAGGTGGCCTTGAACTAGCACAATCCATGTGCTCCCCTTTGAATGAATCTTGGCCTCTTTTAAGGATTTTGATCCTAGCCACTCATTCATCCTCCCAAAAGTCTATAAATAGTCCTCATTTCCAAGAGCAAAATATCCATTCACCTTTCATTTTATGCATTGTTATCATGTCCATTTAGCTTTAGACTTAGCATAAGCAATACTAATTGTTAGTTTCTTTTTATCATCTTCAAGCTTTCTTAAAGAACATCATAGCTTAGCAATAATGGATTAATATAGTTTCTTTCATTGTTTAGCATAGCATATAGCATCATATCACACCTATATTTGGTCTAAAATCAATCTTAGTATGCATTAGAATATGCTCCAAGTGCTTAGAGAGCACACCCACATCCATCTAATTGAAGCGAATCAAACATTTGCTCTATAGCACTTGTTTTTTTAGCAACAATCTTGAGGTGGCTTTGGTTTTATTTTCATGTCTTATGCTATTTTTTAGTTCATGAACATGTTAGATTAGTCTAATGTTTGAATGTTTCAGCCTTTCAAGACAGGTAACAGGTTCAAAATCATAGTCTACATTCTGGCACGCCCGGTGGGACCCACTTCACGGGTTCTTTGCAAACATTCTGATAGATTTTGGAGTGTTTTCAGATTTTTCAAGCTTATAGGTGGATGGAGCTCTTCAAATTCTTCTTCCTCTTCTCGTCTATATTCTTCTATTCCATCTACTTCTTCTTCTTCTAGCAAGGTCATGGCCATTTTTTTTTCAAAAAATCCATAAGGAAGCAAAATCATACAAACCTTGTTTTAGTGCTTAAAATAAACCCCCAAATCATTCTTAAATGCATTAAGAACTAAAACTTGCAAAATTTATTCTAACAAACAAGAAAAAATCAATCAAAACATTTGCATCCTTGCAACATCAAGGTTTTAAATGCATTCATGCAAAGTAGGAACATTTTATGATTTGGGATCATAAAAAGAACATCAAGTTTGCATTGGAAAGATAAGTGGTCCCTAATCAACTAAAAAATCATCCTAAATGGTCCTAAATCAAAATTAAAAAGCATCAAAGAGAGCTAAAAAAGAACTTCATTTGTAATGTCTTCAAAGTTTTGTTAAAAATCTCAAAGCAAACTAGGAACAAAATCATCAAAAAGCTTTGCTAAAACTTTTCAAATTTGGTTCCTAAACTTTCCTAAAGGTTTCAAAATTTTCCTAAATCAGTCCTAAAGCTTTGTTATTGATGTGAACAAGTCTCTTATTGCAAAATCTTGAATGCTTTTTAAAATTCATGCATCAAACTAAATCTAGGCAACTTTGTTTTGAAGTCTAAAATGGAGCAAACCAAATCTTGAATGAAACTAAAGGAATGAAGCTAAGTCCTAAGAGTCATTGTCCATTTGAAAATTGAACTCAATCTTGAATGCACTAAAAGGAACGAACAACTCTATTCCCTCTCTTGTTTCAGATTTCAAAGCAAGTAAACGAACACAATCTTGAATGATCTAAGGATAAAACAAAGCACATTTTCAAAGTTCTAAATCAACACGCCAATCTCAATCTTGAATGATCAAAGAAAGAACTTGCAATCGCTCAAATCGCTTACTTTTTGGAAAAAGAACAAATCAAACCTTAAGCACTTGTGTCTTCAAAATTTCAAAGTTCAAACACACTTAAATTAAATTGGGAAAATAAACAAACTTGCTTGATGTGCATCTAGGAGCTTTATCTTCTTGCAAAATCCTTGTTAAAGTAAGCAACGTAGAACATTTGAACTTGGACAAGTTCACTTGTTCTACTTTTAGCGAGGCCTGTCCGAGGAGAAAAGCGCTTCCTCCTCGGAGAACGACCTCAAACCGGTATCCCCCCCGGCCGGTATATAAATAAAGTGAAGGCAAAAAGTACTCACTTACATCTCCTAATCGCCTGGCGTCTTGTGCCAAATACAAATGTCTGGGGAAAGGTAAATATTCCTCCCCTAGCGTTGTTGGCTAGGCTCTTAAGTGAGTCACAGGCGGTCAGCATAACCGGGTATGGAGACTCCACTGAACTATTAAAAACCTGATAAAATAGAGGCTACCCTATCTACATCCGAAAGTATCAAAATCCTTGTGCAAGGACCGATTCCAAGGGGTTTACCGGGTCGCCTCAAGATTACTCACCATTTGTATTCCCTTCTGGGGGATACCAAACTGTGGGCAAGCGATTTTGATACTCACCTTCCTTAGGTTGATCTGTTTGAAGTGCTTGACAGTCAAAGACTCTGTGAAAATACTTGTTGAAACATACACTTTCAAAGCTTTATCAGAGTCAGTCATCCTGTTTGTATCCCGCAAGGTTGCTTTGCCCTTTACGGAGATTGCCTTGTCAGAAGTCTTTTTAATTTATCCTTTGCCACTTGAGAAAATCAAACCAATCAACAAAATTGATATTCAAAAAATCTTGCAGAAATCAGATATCCAAAGAGCCTTTTGTTCTCGGACCAAACCTATCAGAATTTTCCAAAGATATGCCCAATTTGATCAAACATCCAAAAGCTAAGTTGCCCAAATCCAAAGATTATCAAGAGAAGAAAGTTGCAGAGAGGAACCTTAAAAGCCATCAATCCTTTGTCCAAGCAACCCAAGCAGAAGAAAAATATCAAGAAAGGCTTGATAATATTGGCTATAATGCAAGAGTCAAACAGTTTGCCTACCATTTCTGAGTAAACCATCGCTACATCAACCTTGAAAGAGAAGATTAGCTAGATTCATAACATGTCCATTCTACCTTCAGATCTCACAATCTTATCTCGGCAGTCCGTCATCCTAGCTTCATCCTAGTTTCATCCTTGCATCATCACCAAACCTTAGTTACATCCTAGAAATCCTTCTTAGTTGCATGCACCATCATCCTCCTAGTAGCGTCATAGATCATCCATCCCAGTCGCATCTGCATCATCCTCTTAGAAAGAGCATTGTTCCATTATCCTCCACCATCTTTTCATCAGCAATCCACCATCAGAATCCCATATCCTTCATCCAAATCCAGCATCCATCATCTAAATCAGAACCCACCATCTTTTGTACCAAAATCCAGAGATCCAAAATCCACAAACACGTAGTGTTCAAAACCTTTGAGTTGTTTCCATCCCTTATCCTAAATCAGAAAGCATCCCCTTTTTGACAGAGCATTGTCTAAAGGAAATCCAACTTGTCCTTGCACAGCCTCATCATCTCGAGCAAGAGATTGGCTTGTATTGATAAGCATCCAGTTAACCGAAGATCATCAGTCTATCCTAGGTTGGCCCAAGTCCTATCACTGATCCTCCATCAGGGAAAAATAACAACTCATTGTTGACACTTAGTAATCTTCCACCAGCATCCCACCAATCCTCCACCTAATCTTGACCCAAATCAGAGCATCCCACCAATCCTCCATCATCACCAAGCTTTTTTACCAATTTGCCACCATCTCCCACCAATCTTCCACCATCCTTGATCCAAATCCAAGCAGTTCATCCATCCTTGCATTGCATTCTAGAAAGTCATCATCTTTAGAAGCTCATCAACTTTGCATCCATCAACATCTTTTAGCCAAACATCTTGCATCTATTTAGCACTTGCATCTCCATGCCTGTTGAGACCAGATCTCAGAAAAGAAGAAGCATGAATCCTTATCCACCAACAACCTCATCCGATCCCAACCTTTTCACCAATGCCATGATGACCTACAATCCCCAGATCCAAGCCAGTAACCCATGTGAAGATCCAAACATCCCTTCATCCCCGTTGGCAATCCAGGCATTTGCAAGTCCTCCAAAAAGCCCACCAGCGACCAATGCCATTGTACCGCAACATCAGCAAAGCACGTTTGCCCACTATCTGCCAGAAAGTACCTCCATCCCACCATCTCTCTATCCATGCATCCCCATCAATACTATCCAAGTTCCAGCACAAGCATATTCTCCGTTTGTCCAATCATTCCTCGATCCTATCATGCAAACACCCCAAGAGCTTTCCACCATTCTCCTTTTCTTGCAAGAAAGCCTCGCCAGTTCCGCAACACAAGCTGCAGTGCCATCCGCTCCATCTCTTACCCCTTTTGCTTCATCATCTGCTGTGGCTGCCCAAGCCCAAATCCAACGCTTAACCCAAAGTCAGCTTCCACCTCTCACGCAAGCTTTTACACCAAAAGCTTCGCCACCATCCGCAAGTCAAGCAACGCCTTTCACCATCAAAAGAGCACCGTCACCCTTCACCCCCAAGCACCCGTACCTTCTTCTTTGGGGTTAGCGCAATCGCTTCCCATTCCAACCTTATCTTTCTCTTGGGTGTTTCTTTCATTTTCCTCCTCACAAGCATCCGCTTAACCACAACCTCAACAAGCTCCTTTCTCTCAACCATTATTCGTGTCCCAAGCTCCCGTTGCTCCTACCATTCCATCATCTGCTGCAGTGCACCCTAACACAAGCTCTCAGTGGGGCCTTACACAAGAAAAAATGAAGGCATGGGGGATCCCATCTCAATCCCCTACATCTATGGTTGCAAGTCAACAAACCGCCTTCGCCCAAGCAGCACAGCAGCAACTACCCCAACCACCGCCGGCTTCAAGCTATTCGTCCCAAATCCCAAGTACCTTCTAGCAAGTTCCACCACCTCAACAGCCAACTTTCCCCAGCTATCTTACCCCATCACCCTTTGCTTCTAGCTTCCCCACATCTGTTCCACCTCTAAGTAACGCAGGCATGCACCCAGCTTATATCAGCCAAACCCAAAGCCAACCTCAGCAACTACCACCATCATACCCGCAAGCAGCATCGTTCCAACAGCATCCCCCACAGCAACCACATGTCCCCTTTCAGCAAACACCCATCATTCCTCAACAACAGCAAGTCCCTTGCTATCAGCCCCAGCAACAAATCCCTATCATCCCCCAGCAACAATAAGTTCCCACCCATCAGTTACAACAGCAAGTTCCAAATGTCCAATATCAGCAAGCAGTCCCACAACAACCGCCAGTTCAACAACAGCAAGCAGCCCAACAACATCAAGCGGTTCCATATCATTTACCACAATATCCCCCTATGCCACACCAGCAATATCCCCAGCAACCATTGCCCCAAAATCAGTTCCAACCTATTTATCCACAGCAAGCGCCATATCCAGTTCCACAGCTTCCATCACAAGCAGAAGTCCCAGTTCCCTCGCCACTCAATGCTGAGTGGGAAGCAATGAAAAATGCTCTAAAGGAGCTACAAAGCGGAACAGAGAATAAAACATACAAGTTTGAAGAGGTGTGCTCATATCCCTTCGATCGGTCCATAGCAACTATCCCTTTCCCCAAGCATTTTGAGATGCCCAAGTTCGACAAGTATCGGGGGAAAGGAGATCCAGTAAACCATATCAAAGAGTTCTACATGGCGTGCCAAGAAGTGGCTTACAGTGATAACTATCTCCTGCGCCTGTTTCCCAAAAGCTTGGGAGGAACTGCTGTTGAGTGGTTTTACAAAATACCACATGGGACAATAAAAACCTTTGCTGAACTCTCTGAGAAGTTCATCACACACTATGCCCATAATGTGGAGAATGAGTTGTCCTTGCTAGACCTATGCAACTCAAAGCAGAAAGATGGAGAAAGCCTTGCGGAATACTTACAAAGATGGCAGAATCTTACAACTAGGTTATCATATCAGCCGTCAGAGAAGCATCTAACAAAGATCTTCATTGATAACCTGCATCCAAAGCTATCCCATCACATGCGAATGAACTGTCTTCAGACATACCAAGACATCAAGAGCAAGGGCATAGGCATCGAGAAAGCTCTCCTAGATGAAGGCACTATTCGTCACTTCAAGGATGATTCTAAAAACAAACCCAACAATAATAAATCCCGTTACTGGAATTGTAACAAGAATGTTGTTACAGATGGAGCCACTGACACTAAGAATGTACAATTCATTGTGGCTAGTCCTACACCAGCTCAAACATACCAACCGCCACAAGCGCCCATCTATCAGCAACCACCAGCTCCTGCATATCAAGCACCTATTTATCAGCAGCCTCCTCAAGCTCATCAACCACCTGTGCAATAGTATCAGCAGCAATACTAACAGCAACAGCTAGCATGTCAGGGCAATCCTGTTAACGCAGTTAACGTTGCCCCAAGGCAAAACAAACCCAATAATCAACACAATCCAAAGAGGACTTTCACACCTTTGGGTGAGCCTCTGGATCAGATATTTTATCGGCTAGCCAAGGCAAATATGATCACATATCTGCCCATCCCACAGAAGGATGACAACGCACCAAAGTCTGATTGGTATAAAGAACATGAATACTGTGATTACCATCGTGTGAAAGGACACACTACCCTGAAGTGTATGAGACTCAAGAACTATATCGAAGATCTCATTGATCAAAAAGAGATTCAAGTAGATACACCTGCTCAAGCCTCACCAAATGCCAATTTACAAATATATCAAAATGTGTTCCCTCAACACAATACCGGGAAGAATCAAGCCAACGCCAATCAGCCCCAAAATCGTGGCAAAGGCAAGCAAGAAGATCACACAGTGGCCTACATCAACTATGACAAGTATGTCGGATGCATAACTCAAGTTGAGCCCATCCAAGATGAGCCCACCATCAATACCATCCATGTCAGAGGGCCGGATCGACAATGTGCTGCAACTACCCGCAGTAGTAGGATAACTGTTGCCGGTGCTCCTCCGAGATCAACTGCTCCTCCAAGGCCAACATCTACTGCATCCACAGCACAGTCTAACACCAGACCAGCATCAAATGCACGCGCAACACAGCATAATGCACCAAGTGCACAATACAATATCATAGAGCATCTTGGGAACATGCCAGCCCAAATATCTATCTTGGATTTGCTCCGCACATCACCCATCCATCAGGAGATCCTGGACAAAGCTCTAAAAGAAGGCCCCGTCCCCACGGACATTAACACAACTCAGTTTGAAATTCTTGTGGGACACCTATCAGCAGCATGTGCCTTATACTTCAAAGAATCTGATATACCAGATGTCGCTCCTGACCATACTCTTCCTCTCCGCATTGCCGTCATGGTCAGAGACTTTGCCATCAAACGGGTCTTAATAGATAATGGCTCAGCTCTAAACTTATGTACTTTAAAATTCATTCAGCAGATTGGGTTCACCCAGGCCGATATAGCACATGAAGTGATCACTATCAAAGCCTATGATAACTTGGAGCATACCTCAGAAGGTACCATTACTTTGCCCATTCAGCTGGGCCCAGCAACACAAGATACTATCTGCCATGTTGTTGATCTTGACCTACCATTTAATATCCTCCTAGGCTGATCGTGGATTCATTCCATTAAGGCTGTACCATCTACTTACCATCAGTGCATCAAATTTCCGCATCAAGGCACTGAGGTTACCATCCATGCTGACCCCCAACCCTTCGCATACTGTCGTGCGATGGAAGCATCATTCCCTCACTCCACTCATTGTCCTGGAACTGACATTGGTACTTCTATTGCCAGCTCATCCCGATCCCATTGCGATCCAGAAACCATTCTCACCTCCACCCTCTCTTCCGTCAAGATCAATAACCAGGGTTGTGGTGAATATAGCCTACATGATGCATTTGCCGTAGGGGCCCTTCCGCTTGATCCACATACTCAAGGGCGCCCAGATCACCAAAGCAAGCCTATTGAAGAGCATCATGAAATCAAGAAAATCAGATCTATGACTTTTGAATCCCATGGCAACATAAACAGCAAAGAGATGGAGCCGGATATCAACAGATGGTTGTACAAAGATCCCCCATCCCGTGACACACAACTTCTTGAGTACTTCAAAGAGAAATATCCAATCCCATACAAGAATGTCACAGAATAATATAACTATCAGGGCGGTGGTCTAGGACCACAAGAAGATGGAAATCTGTTTCCTATCACACCATCACAAAATCTTGAACATCGAGGACTTGGCTTTAATATCCCTCGCCTGCCCGAACAAGAGCCCAATACCACAACTGAGGGCACCAACATGACTAGCGTTAACTTCTCGAATAGCCAGGATGACCTCGTGGAAATCAAAGACATCCCCGAAGAGAAAGACATCCCATCCTACGATGATATCTTTGCCGACGACACCCTCTTGGGGACTTCTGTCCTCCAACAACTATCCATCAACCTCATAGACCTTCCCCTCACACACCCTGAACTCATAGACTGGGACCAACCAAGCATTACACACATCGATGAGTTCCAAAGCATGGAAGCACTCCTAGAATTCATGGGGGCATCAGGCCCACAATCAGTTCAAGATTCAGAATCATCTCACATCTACAAGCTTGACCCAGAGGGATACTTTGGGGAAGAGGCAAGCTTTAGCTGCAAAAGAGAAATAGAAAGAGAAAAACATGAATCTTTATGTGAAAACCCTTCTAGGGCACATTCTGATTCCAAAAAAGTAAAAATAAAGAGTGTATCTTCTAGTGAAAACTTGGCAATTCAGGTGCTAGAAGATGAAGCCTTGCCTCTTCCCCCTATCCAAGATTATAGACCAGAGCAGTCGCCGATCATCATAGAGGAAACCAAGCCAATCAACTTGGGAACAGAAGAATGTCCAAGGATCACCTACATTGCAGTCAACCTAACAGAAGGAGAAGAAATGGCTCTCAACACCTTGCTCAAGGAATCAGTTATCAACTTTGCATGGTCATACGCCCACATGCCTGGGCTTGATCCAAACCTTGTTTTTCATCATCTATCAGTAGATCCAAACGTCAAGCCAGTGAAGCAGAAGCTAAGGAAAATGCATCCAAAGGTAGCATTACTAGTTAAAGCAGAGCTTGAGAAGCTCCTTCAAGCAAAAATCATCAGAGCAATCGACTACTCAGAATGGATCTCTAACATGGTGCCAGTCACAAAGCCTTCTGGCGACATCAGAATCTGTACTGATTTCAGGGACTTGAACAAGGCATGCCCTAAGGATGATTTCCCATTGCCAAACATAGACATGCTTGTAGACCTCACAGCGGGTCACGAAATGCTATCACTCATGGATGGCTTTTCCGGCTACAACCAGATTCATATAGCAGAAGCAGATCAACATAAAATAGCATTCACAACCCCATGGGGTACCTTCTGCTACAATATGATGCCCTTTGGGCTAAAGAATGCAGGAGCAACATATCAGCGAGCAATGACAGCGATCTTCCATGACATGATCCACAAGATCCTTGAAGACTATGTGGATGATATCCTTGCAAAATCCAAAACAAGGGATGAACACCTCAACATCTTAGAGCGTGTGTTTGATCGTCTGAATCATTATGGCTTAAAGCTTAATCCAAAGAAATGTGTCTTTGGTGTTACATCTGGAAAGCTCCTAGGTTTCATAGTATCGCGACGAGGCATAGAGATAGACCCCAAGAAGGTCAAAGCAATAACAAAGATGCCTCCACCAAGAACACTCAAATAGCTTAGAAGCCTACAAGGAAAGCTTCAATCAGTGCGTCGGTTGATTTCTCAGTTAGCAGACAAGTGCCAACCTTTTACGCATCTCCTATGCAAAGACACAAGCTTCAAATGGGATCCCATATGTCAAAGAAGCTTTGATAAGCTCAAGGAGTATCTTGCCAATTCTCCAATCCTAGTACCACCAATTCTAGGATGCCCTCTCATACTCTACATCTTGGCAACCACTACAGCACTGGGGGCACTCTTAGCTCAGCATGATGATGACAACAAGGAGAGAGCCATCTATTACATCAGTCGCACTCTTGTCGGATATGAGCTTAATTATTCACCTATGGAAAAAGCATACCTTGCAGTGGTCTTTACCACTCAAAAGCTTAGACATTACATGCTCAGTCACACAATCAAGCTCATTTCAAAGGTGGACCCCCTCAAATATCTACTATCAAAGACAACTCACAGGCCGTATGGAAAAATGGGTCATGATACTCAGTGAGTTTGACATCTAGTATATTGATCGTAAAGCAATCAAAGGGCAAGTCATTGTCGATCAACTAGCAGAAGCACCACTGGTGGATGCCTATCCACTAATCATGGAATTCCCTGATGAACACTTATGCATGATTGAAGAGCAGCCCATGTGGAAACTATACTTTGATGGCTCCTACACATCACATGGATCAGGGGCAGGAATCCTATTCGTCACACCTCAAGGTGACTACATCCCAAAATCATTCAAATTGGGATTCCCATGTACCAACAACATTGCAGAATATGAGGCACTCATCTTAGGTCTCAAAACAGCTATTCAATGGAACATCACAGAACTACAAGTCTTTGGAGATTCACAGCTCATTATCAAGCAAGTCCTTGATGAGTATCAGACAAAGGACGAAAAATTGCTACCCTACAAGCAACTGGTGGATAAGCTGAAAGAGCATTTCCTACATCTACAATTCAATTAGATCCCAAGGCTTCAAAACAAAGCAACAGATGCAATGGCAACCATTGGATCCTTATTGGAAATCCCACGTGACGCAACACAATATGAATTTCTAGTCGAGCAGCTACACTTGCCAGCTTATGAGAACACCGATGCAAACATGGTGTGTGTCTTGGTTGGTCCCCAATCCCCATGGTACCACGACATCCATGCATATCTAAAAAATGGTATCATATCTCCTCATCTCACCAATAACCAACGCCAAAACCTTATTCGCAGAGCTTCCCGCTACACTCTTGTAGCCAACACCCTATATCATCGCGGGTATCACAATGTCCTATCTAGATGTTTAGATTCAAACGAGGCCATCCTGGCCTTACAAGAAGTTCACGCTAGAATTTGCGGTGCCCACACGAGTGGCATGGTTCTAGCAAAGCAGCTGCTTAGAGTTGGATATTATTGGCCAACAATGGAACATGATGCGTGTGAATTTGTCAAGAAATGTCTCCCATGTCAACAACATGCCAATTTGATACATGCACCAGCACAGGATCTACAGCCTATTGCACCACCGTGGCCTTTTTCATGTTGGGGCCTCGACCTCGTTGGCTTGATCACCCCCCTCTCTTCAGATGGACACAAGTATATCATAACAGCCACAGAGTACTTTACCAAATGGGTTGAAGCGATTCCGCTCACGCTAACTACTGGCATCCAAATATCCAAGTTCATCCTCTATCATATCATTTGTCGCTTCGGCATACCATCTACCATCTTCACAGACCATGGCACACCTTTTGAAAACTAGCATGTGGATGATCTATGTGCCAGACTCCACATCCATCACCATTTCTCCAGTCCATATTTCCCTCAAGGAAATGGCCAAGCTGAGGCAACCAATAAAACTATCTTGAAAATCCTCAAGAAGGTTGTCAATGATTCTGGTTGTGACTGGCACCTCCAAATCAATCCTGCCCTTTGGGCCTACCGCACTTCCTATTGCACTTCCACAGGCACCACCCCATATTCCCTTGTATATGGTGCTGAAGCCGTTCTGCCGATCGAGGTCGAGCTCCCCTCATTGCGAGTCTCCATGAAGAACTACACCACTGATGAAGATTATCGTGTAGCCCGTCTCACACAGCTAGACCTGTTAGATGAAAAGAGACAGCAAGCATATGATCACCTGGTTGCATACCAGAATCGACTCAAAAGGAGTTATAACAAGAAGGTCCATCCTAGACAGTTCCAGGTCGGTGACATGGTTCTCAAAGAAAATCAGAAGGTCCAAGCAAATCGAGAAAAGAAAGGCAAGTTTGAGCCTACTTGGCTGGGACCCTATTTGGTCACCTCATGCTTCGGCTCCGGAGCTTATCAGCTATCTACACCAGAAGGAGAGCCTTTGAATGATCCAATCAACATCATACATCTGAAGAGGTTCTATGCCTAAACCAGATCCTACATATTCTGAAAATCCATAAAAATTGGAAAAAGTAGCAAAAAGTCAAAAAAATAAAAAAAATAAAAAAAAAAAAAAAAAAGAAAAAAAAAAGAAAAAAAAGAAAAAAGAAAAGAAAAAAATCATCCAATGGTGAAAACTTGGCAATTCAGGTGCCTTGGACAAGTATGTTGGTGAAAACCTGGCACTCAGGCACCATACATAGTGGACAGAGTCATTATCTATCAAACTCCCATCCCCCATCCCACCATCTCAGTCCTTTTTCTCCCATTTCCATCCCCATCCACCATCCCCCAGCATTCCTTTTTCCATCAACCTTCAGCAACACCACAATCCCTCTTGCACATATCTTGTACCATATCTTGCATATATCTTGTACTCTATCCTGTATAGCGAGATCTTCCTATCCCCAATCCTGAGCTTTTGTACATATCCATTGTATATCTTTTCCCGTCCATTGTACATCAATCCTTGTCAGTCCTGCAGCAGCATTTTGATCAGCACACTTTGTCCTACCCAGCCTTGTACTTCAACAACCTCAATTGTCGACTATTCTTGATCACCGTGATTATTCTTTGACTTCATCATTTGCCAGCGAACAACACCACTCATTCTCTCATCAATCAGCAGGACCTTGAGGATGTATCCTTCCTCCTGTCCGATCTAATCTTCCCGCCATCAATCAAATCAAATCTCTCTCCTTGGCAAAGAATGTCTTTTTGGAGTTTTCATTTTGACCTTGGATTTTGTCCTTTGGGTCTTGTTAATCTTTTACAGCTTCTCATTGTTCTCTACTCAACGTCACCACGATCCTTTATATCATGGTGTGCTGCGAATGAGGATAATCTGGAGCAAGGTCTTTTGATCTTTTGCTTCTGCCTGTGAGTCAGTCGTGTGTTTGTGGTTTCTTAAGCATCATTTCCACCATGCCTCCTTCGGGTTTCATGTGCGATGCTGGGGCAACCCTACGTGTCTTTTTCGCGTCAGTCCTATGCAACGCTGGTGACAAGGCCTCGTGATCCCAGTATCCTTGGCAGGTCTCTAGCATTGCTATATTAAACTAGGTTGTGCTCTCCACATTTGCACTTGGAGCTTCCCCATCTACCCTGCGTCCTGCATCATATAGATTAATCTTGCATCCTCATGTAGCTGCATCCTGCATTTTGCATTCCATCTCATCTTGCATTCACTCATCTTTGCTCTTGGACGCTTGGTTATTTATCTCCCCTTCTTCCTAGGTCCTTCCTTCTTTATTTTCTTTCGAGAAAATTCCACAATGTTTACTCCTTGCGTTATTTTCTCGAGGGGGCACAACCCCTCATTCCTCTAAATTCTAGCCTTGGGCATCTTATTTTCTTGTCTTTGAAGCCATGCCACTTGCGGCATCGCATCAAAGAGGGGCAAAATGTAGACACCTAAAAATCCTTTAGAAAATAAAGTATTTTTATTTTCTGAAAAATCCCTGATGACATCATCATTTATTAATTAATTATTTATTTAATTAATTAATTTATTTTTATGTCATTAAATCCCTTTTTCATAATTAAAAATATTTAATTAAGAAATCCCTCCCAAAAATGTTTAAATCTTATTTAAACATTAATCCCTTATTTATTAATTATTTTAATTAATAAATTGACCAAAAATCCCCCAAAAAATAATTAATTTATTTTTTGACCAAAAGTTGGCATTTTTTCCTAAAACCACTAACCTCTTCCAAAATCTTCTAAAACCCTCTTTAATTACGATTAAAAGCTAATCCCATCATTTTCTAACCCTAACCCCAACTCAAAATATTTAATTAAGATTAAATATTTAATCCTTATGTTTATTAAATTTATTTTAATAAATTTTCTCAAACCTAAACCCATGGAAATAAATAAATCTTTATCTATTTCCTAAAAATCCTTATTTATCCTAAGAAAGTGCTAGACTCTTCTAAAAAGTCCAAATCCCCTAATCCTAATTCTAATCCTCCCCCTAACCTTGTCACATTCCCTAAACAAGGTTAGCCAACTCCTAAGCTTGACCCAAAGTCAACAAACTTCTAGAGGCTTCTCTTACATGCATTAAGTGCATTTAAAACCTCCTTATCCCTCTTACATGCATTTATGATGCATTTAAGAAGCCCCTCACCCCTTTCTTACACCCTTTAATCTTAGACACATTTTCCAAATTGTGCACATTCCTCCCATCTTTCAACCTAATGCCCTTGTGACACTTGTCACAAGGAGGTGGCCTTGAACTAGCACAATCCATGTGCTCCCCTTTGAATGAATCTTGGCCTTTCTTAAAGATTTTGATCCTAGCCACTCATTCATCCTCCCAAAAGTCTATAAATAGTCCTCATTTCCAAGAGCAAAATATCCATTCACCTTTCATTTTATGCATTGTTATCATGTCCATTTAGCTCTAGACTTAGCATAATCAATACTAATTGTTAGTTTCTTTTTATCATCTTCAAGCTTTCTTAAAGAACATAGTTTAGCAATAATGGATTAATATAGTTTCTTTCATTGTTTAGCATAGTATATAGAATCATATCACACCTATATTTGGTCTAAAATCAATCTTAGTATGCATTAGAATATGCTCCAAGTGCTTAGAGAGCACATCCACATCCCTCTAATTGAAGCGAATCAAACATTTGCTTTATAGCACTTGTTTTTTTAGCAACAATCTTGAAGTGGCTTTGGTTTTGTTTTCATGTCTTATGCTATTTTTTAGTTCATGAACATGTCAGATTAGTCTAATGTTTGAATGTTTCAGCCTTTCAAGACAGGTAACAGGTTCAAAATCATAGTCACAACCCCTCATTCTTCTAAATTCTAGCCTTGGGCATCTTATTTTCTTATCTTTGAAGCCATGCCACTTGCGGCATCGCATCAAAGAGGGGCAAAATGTAGACACCTAAAATTTTTTTAGAAAATAAAGTATTTTTATTTTTTGAAAAATTTCTGATGACATCATCATTTATTAATTAATTAATTAATTTATTTTTATGTCATTAAATCTCTTTTTCTTAATTAAAAATATTTAATTAAGAAATCCCTCCCAAAAATGTTTAAATCTTATTTAAACATTAATCCCCTATTTATTAATTATTTTAATTAATAAATTGACCAAAAATCCCCCAAAAAATAATTAATTTATTTTTTGACCAAAAGTTGGCCTTTTTTCCTAAAACCACTAACCTCTTCCAAAATCTTCTAAAACCCTCTTTAATTACGATTAAAAGCTAATCCCATCATTTTCTAACCCTAACCCCAACTCAAAATATTTAATTAAGATTAAATATTTAATCCTTATGTTTATTAAATTTATTTTAATAAATTTTCTCAAACTTAAACCCATGGAAATAAATAAATCTTTATCTATTTCCTAAAAATTCTTATTTATCCTAAGGAAGTGCTAGACTCTTCTAGAAAGTCCAAATCCCCTAATCCTAATCCTAATCCCCCCCCAACCTTGTCACATTCCCTAAACAAGGTTAGCCAACTCCTAAGCTTGACCCAAAGTCAACAAACTTCTAGAGGCTTCTCTTACATGCATTAAGTGCATTTAAAACTTCCTTATCCCTCTTACATGCATTTATGATGCATTTAAGAAGCCCCTCACCCCTTTCTTACACCCTTTGACCTTAGGCACATTTCTTAAATTGTGCACATTCCTCCCATCTTTCAACCCAATGCCCTTGTGACACTTGTCACAAGGAGGTGGCCTTGAACTAGCACAATCCATGTGCTCCCCTTTGAATGAATCTTGGTCTCTTTTAAGGATTTTGATCCTAGCCACTCATTCATCCTCCCAAAAGTCTATAAATAGTCTTCATTTTCAAGAGCAAAATATCCATTCACCTTTCATTTTATGCATTGTTATCATGTCCATTTAGCTCTAGACTTGGCATAAGCAATACTAATTGTTAGTTTCTTTTTATCATCTTCAAACTTTCTTAAAGAACATCATAGCTTAGCAATAATGGATTAATATAGTTTCTTTCATTATTTAGCATAGCATATAGCATCATATCACACCTATATTTGGTCTAAAATCAATCTTAGTATGCATTAGAATATGCTCCAAGTGCTTAAAGAGCACACCCACATCCCTCTAATTGAAGCGAATCAAACATTTGCTCTATAGCACTTATTTTTCAGCAACAATCTTGAGGTGGCTTTGGTTTTGTTTTCATGTCTTATGCTATTTTTTAGTTCATGAACATGTTAGATTAGTCTAATGTTTGAATGTTTCAGCCTTTCAAGACAGGTAACAGGTTCAAAATCATAGTCACAACCCCTCATTCTTCTAAATTCTAGCCTTGGGCATCTTATTTTCTTGTCTTTGAAGCCATGCCACTTGCGGCATCGCATCAAAGAAGGGCAAAATGTAGACACCTAAAATTTTTTTAGAAAATAAAGTATTTTTATTTTCTGAAAAATTCTTGATGACATCATCATTTATTAATTAATTATTTATTTAATTAATTAATTTATTTTTATGTCATTAAATCTCTTTTTCTTAATTAAAAATATTTAATTAAGAAATCCCTCCCAAAAATGTTTAAATCTTATTTAAACATTAATCCCCTATTTATTAATTATTTTAATTAATAAATTGACCAAAAATCCCCCAAAAAATAATTAATTTATTTTTTGACCAAAAGTTGGCCTTTTTTCCTAAAACCACTAACCTCTTCCAAAATCTTCTAAAACCCTCTTTAATTATGATTAAAGGCTAATCCCATCATTTTCTAACCCTAACCCCAACTCAAAATATTTAATTAAAATTAAATATTTAATCCTTATGTTTATTAAATTTATTTTAATAATTTTTCTCAAACTTAAACCCATGGAAATAAATAAATCTTTATCTATTTCTTAAAAATCTTTATTTATCCTAAGGAAGTGCTAGACTCTTCTAAAAAGTCCAAATCCCCTAATCCTAATCCTAATCCTCCCTCTAACCTTGTCATATTCCCTAAACAAGGTTAGCCAACTCCTAAGCTTGACCCAAAGTCAACAAACTTCTAGAAGCTTCTCTTACATGCATTAAGTGCATTTAAAGCCTCCTTATCCATCTTACATGCATTTATGATGCATTTAAGAAGCCCCTCACCCCTTTCTTACACCCTTTGACCTTAGGCACATTTTCCAAATTGTGCACATTCCTCTCATCTTTCAACCCAATGCCCTTGTGACACTTGTCACAAGGAGGTGGCCTTGAACTAGCACAATCCATGTGCTCCCCTTTGAATGAATCTTGGCCTCTCTTAAGGATTTTGATCCTAGCCACTCATTCATCCTCTCAAAAGTCTATAAATAGTCCTCATTTCCAAGAGCAAAATATCCATTCACCTTTCATTTTATGCATTGTTATCATGTCCATTTAGCTCTAGACTTAGCATAAGCAATACTAATTGTTAGTTTCTTTTTATCATCTTCAAGTTTTCTTAAAGAACATCATAGCTTAGCAATAATGGATTAATATAGTTTCTTTCATTGTTTAGCATAGCATATAGCATCATATCACACCTATATTTGGTCTAAAATCAATCTTAGTATGCATTAGAATATGCTCCAAGTGCTTAGAGAGCACACCCACATCCATCTAATTAAAGCGAATCAAACATTTGCTTTATAGCACTTGTTTTTTTAGCAACAATCTTGAGGTGGTTTTGGTTTTGTTTTCATGTCTTATGCTATTTTTTAGTTCATGAACATGTTAGATTAGTCTAATGTTTGAATGTTTCAGCCTTTCAAGACAGGTAACAGGTTCAAAATCATAGTCACAACCCCTCATTCCTCTAAATTCTAGCCTTGGGCATCTTATTTTCTTGTCTTTGAAGCCATGCCACTTGCGGCATCGCATCAAAGAAGAGCAAAATGTAGACACCTAAAAATCTTTTAAAAAATAAAGTATTTTTATTTTCTGAAAAATCTCTGATGACATCATCATTTATTAATTAATTAATTATTTAATTAATTAATTTATTTTTATGTCATTAAATCTCTTTTTCTTAATTAAAAATATTTAATTAAGAAATCCCTCCCAAAAATGTTTAAATCTTATTTAAACATTAATCCCTTATTTATTAATTATTTTAATTAATAAATTGACCAAAAATCCCCCAAAAAATAATTAATTTATTTTTTGACCAAAAGTTGACATTTTTTCCTAAAACCACTAACCTCTTCCAAAATCTTCTAAAACCCTCTTTAATTACGATTAAAGGTTAATCCCATCATTTTCTAACCCTAAACCCAACTCAAAATATTTAATTAAGATTAAATATTTAATCATTATGTTTATTAAATTTATTTTAATAAATTTTCTCAAACCTAAACCCATGGAAATAAATAAATCTTTATCTATTTCCTAAAAATCTTTATTTATCCTAAGGAAGTGCTAGACTCTTCTAGAAAGTCCAAATCCCCTAATCCTAATCCTAATCCTCCCCCTAACCTTGTCACATTCCCTAAACAAGGTTAGCCAACTCCTAAGCTTGACCTAAAGTCAACAAACTTCTAGAGGCTTCTCTTACATGCATTAAGTGTATTTAAAGCCTCCTTATCCCTCTTACATGCATTTATGATGCATTTAAGAAGCCCCTCACCCCTTTCTTACACCCTTTGACCTTAGGCACATTTCTCAAATTATGCACATTCCTCCCATCTTTCAACCCAATGCCCTTGTGACACTTGTCACAAGGAGGTGGCCTTGAACTAGCACAATCCATGTGATCCCCTTTGAATGAATCTTGGCCTCTCTTAAGGATTTTGATCCTAGCCACTCATTCATCCTCCCAAAAGTCTATAAATAGTCTTCATTTCCAAGAGCAAAATATCCATTCACCTTTCATTTTATGCATTGTTATCATGTCCATTTAGCTCTAGACTTAGCATAAGCAATACTAATTGTTAGTTTCTTTTTATCATCTTCAAGCTTTCTTAAAGAACATCATAACTTAGCAATAATGGATTAATATAGTTTCTTTCATTGTTTAGCATAGCATATAGCATCATATCACACTTATATTTGGTCTAAAATCAATCTTAGTATGCATTAGAATATGCTCCAAGTGCTTAGAGAGCACACCCACATCCATCTAATTGAAGCGAATCAAACATTTGCTCTATAGCACTTGTTTTTTTAGCAACAATCTTGAGGTGGCTTTGGTTTTGTTTTCATGTCTTATGCTATTTTTTAGTTCATGAACATGTTAGATTAGTCTAATGTTTGAATGTTTCAGCCTTTCAAGACAGGTAACAGGTTCAAAATCATAGTCTACAGCTATGTTTTTCTATTCTAACCACTTTTCGAAAACACCATGATGAGATATACAGTGCTTGACAAACACTAGCGCTAGTTAGCCGAGGGTCGATCGCGATCTGGAGCCTCTAAGGCCTTAAAAATTGACCTGAAAGATTTCATACCCAAGAACCTCAATAACTTCACCAATACTGATGATGTGGCAATGAAACTCAACTGGTAGGTTGAAATGACTAGGATGAACCTCCAACTGTGAAATCAAAACATTCTGAGATCATATGACCAACTTACTAAAAATAGTAAGTTTCCATAAATAGTAGCTTTGCACAAGATAGCCGTTATTGAAAACCAAACCAAAATATTTTTGGGTGATGCAAGATTGCTCTTACACCCAGGATGCTCCTGCATCACACAATTATTCATAAATCAAGTCAATGAGGAATATCAAATGAAAGATGACAAATTGGTACCCTACAAAAACATGGTGGACAATCTTAAAAAGTATTTGATACTTATCACATTTGAACAAGTGTCGAGAGAAAAGAACAAAGTAGAAAATGCAATGGCAACTTTGGCTTCATTGTTGCAAATGCCTGATCAGAGTGCCAGATACAAGTTCTTGGGCGAAGAATTGATTTAACCCACATTTGACCCTACCCACCCCTACACCATTTGCTTGTTAACTACAAATAAATCACCTTGGTATGGACCTATTTACACTTACTTGAAAGATCAAATCCTTCCCATAGACCAAACCAGGAATCAAAAGAAAAGCTTCATTCGCTAAGCCGCTTGATACACCATAGTTTCTGAAACATTGTATCGAAAAAGTCTAGACAAAATGATCCTTAGATGTTTAGAAGAGGAAGAATCAAACATAGCCTTACGAGAAGTCCACGAAGGAATTTTTGGATCACACTCAAATGGATTATCCTTAGCCAAGAAACTTCTAAGGATAGAATATTTTTGGCCCACGATGGAGAAAGATGCTTGTAACTTTGCCAAAAATTGTATAAAGTGTCAATTCCATGAAAATTTGATACATGTGCCCACACAAGAACTTCATCCGATGACAACACCTTGGCCATTCTATTAATGGAGTTTAGACCTAATAGGCATGATTTACCCGCCATCCTCGAATGGTCACAAATTCATCATCATGACAACTGAGTATTTTACTAAGTGGGTGGAAGCTGTACCCCTATAAAAGACAACTGGAAAGAAGATTTCTTTGTTTATCCTCAATCATATTATTTGTAGATATGGCATACCTCATGCTATTATAACAGATAATGCAAAACATTTTAAGAACAAAGACTTAAAGGAATTATGCACCAAGTTTCACATGATTCATCATTCTTCTTCAATCTATTATCCTCAAGGTAATGGACAAGCTGAAGCAACAAATAAAAACATCTTAAAAATTTTGAAGAGAATGGTGGACAACCCAGGGAGAGATTGGCACTTCAAAATAAACCCAACCTTGGGGGCTTATAGAACAAGCATAAGAATGCCAACAGGGGCTACACCTTTTTCATTAGTCTTTGGAACAAAAATGATTTTGCCTTTAGAGGTAGAACTTCCATCTTTGAGGATATCTATGCATGGTTTGATAAATGAGGAAGACTATAGGGTTGCTAGGCTGCAAGAACTAGAACTCTTGGATGAAAAACAAAAGAAAGCATTTGATCATTTGAAGGTGTACCAAAATAGGATGTCAAAGGCATACAATAAGCACATCAAGCCAAGAACATTCCAAATAGGGGACCTAGTTTTGCAAGAAAATCCCAAGAACCAAGCAGAACAAGAAAAGAAAGGAAAATGGGAAGCAAACTAGTTAGGATCATTTCTCATTGTTGAAAATTTTGGGACAGCACCTACAAACTAGTAGATTGTGATGGTGAAGAACTGCAAGAGCCAATCAATAGCATACATCTCAAGAAGTTCTATACATGAGGTAGATGAAAGAGTATAAAGAGTATCAGATGAAGAGCATCATATTTATTGTATATAATCAAAAGAGTCCAAGTCAGTCGCATACCTAGAAGCTCACCTTGTAAATATTGCATTCGCCAGCATTTGTATATATTGCATAATAAAACCCCACAGTTGCATTTGTGAGTACCTCAAGATTTTGGTCACCTAATCGACAAATTGTCCTAAGTTCCACAAATGAAATCAATAGCAAACTGGGGGCAATCTACTCAAGAGGAGAAAGGATTCATCAGAGCAAGCTTTACTCAATTAGAGAATCAATTCATCAAACTCGAAAGAGGAACACTTAATCAAATCTACATCCCAATCCAATTTGAGACTAAATGCAAAATTTGATCCAAGAACTAAAACGACCTTACCATTTAGCAGGATTAAAAATTTGAAATGGATGGAACTACACTTGACATATGGATTTGGAAAACATTGAATTTTTTTTTCTAAGTGTTAACTCAATTGATGAAATCATTTCTTTCTACTGAATCAATGAAAGTTTAAGACTAGACAAGCTATGATGAAAGGATGATATTTTTCTTGATTTTTGAATGACTGTCTTAAAATCAAAGTTTTAAATCATGTATTATTTGTCTAAGGACGTGATCATCAAAGAATCATCGAGGACTTGTACATAGGATAAAATGGAGATCATTTATGCTTGTTTACGCAAAAGGATATCTTGGCTATTGTGATCTTCCATATCATAATACCAAAATCCACTTGCAACATAGAATCCAACAAAATCGGTATTCGCACTCTCATGATTGGTTTCAATTTGTGATAGTCATACCAAAGAGAGATGAGAAAGAAAATAAAGAGGTGAAAAAAGTATTCATATCATCATAGTTGAACTAGTGATGGTTGTACTAAAATGGAATTCCAAAAATGCTCAATGATGATTATAAGCTCAAAATTTTGAATAATGACAGTTAGCTGCATACATCTTAGATTAAGTGCATTGTATATATTGTTTTGCCTTTCTTAGCTTAAATTGCAAGGGGGAACATCAATAATCTTGGTTGATCAAAGCATTAAAGAAAGGGGGGGGGGGGTTCAATTCGAACGTCTTATCCTTGATTTCAATAAAAAATAAAGTGAGATTATCTTTTGCATTCAGACATAGCATTAATCATTATTCATTATCCATATATCAGAAAAGAATAAAAGAGAAAGAGAAAGATCATTACTCATACATCATTTGCATATATATAATTAAAGATAGAACTACATACATCTGAAAACCTAAAAACATAGGGGCATTTACATCCATATTTCCATAAAACACTTTGCATTCATACATTGAAAAATAGAGAAAAGCATGTCATAAATCCATACATTAATGGATTCATCTATCTATATCATAAAATAAGATACATTGCATCCATAGCATAATCGCAAGTAAATGCATCATAAACATCATATAGCTGCATGTAAAGATAATCTCATAAACTCATCAAGAGAATCAAGGAAGTATGTCATCATATAAGTGCTCATCAAATGATCCAGTACATTAGTATATCAAGATACAAATGTCATGAAAGTGATACATCAAGTGTTCTGATCAATAAAACATCATGAAATGTGATACAAGGACATCAACAATGAATAAATCTAGGATCAAGTCATCAAGATACATCCCCAGCACCAGATCCATCTGGACCTCTGTCATCATGTCTATCTTGTGAGGGAGGAGCCTGATAAGTGCTAGTTGTACTAGGTCTCTAAATCACATGAGTCATTGATGAAAGGAGCTCCCTTTAATACCACAAACACATAACAGACATAGAGAAACAACAATAATAATATGCAAGAACAGAAAATTGGCTTCTTATTATCTCCACAAATGTAGAATTACAAATTTTTAGAATTACAACATGCAAAGCCACATGGGCATTCCCTTACAATATTCTGTCGGACAAAGCCTCGAACTATTACCCAGATCTACTACCCATAACTATTCTGACCTACCTAAGACAATAATACAGCCTTCCTTATATAGGCAATTCTCCACCGGCTGGGAAGGTTCCAAAATTTTAGCCAATAAGGCCGACCAAACTTAGAATTATTTTATTTTACATTTCATTACATCATAGTCGGCTCAAGATAACCTTTGAAACCCGAACAGAAATTTTGAAAAAAATTATTTTTCGCCATTTCAGGTGGCCCAACTTCCGAAGACCATAAGTCATCACCAGTTGACCCGATCGACTATTATAACCCCATTTTACAAATGCCACAAAGTGCTCTACAGGCTTGACCTGCACAAGCACCCATCACCAGAATTTTTGACCTCATCCAGGGCCTCTAAAGCTTTCAAAACTGAGTTCAAAGTTTCTGTACCCTGCTGCAAATACCGAAAATTTTCAATATCTTCCAATATACACTTGATCTGGCAATGAAACTTTACTGGCAGACTTATATGACCAAAATGAACCTCCAAGAAAGAAATTAGATCATTCTGAGCACATATGAAAATGACCAAAAATAGTAACTTTCCATAAATAGCAGCTCTGCACAAAATAGCCCTTATTGAAAATAAAAATAGAAATATTTTTGGGTGATGCAAGATTGCTCTTACACTTAGGATGCTCCTGCATCAGACACCCAGGGTAATTTGAGAAGTGACCCTGTCATGACTTAGGTGTGCAGAGGAAAACCAAGACGGCTAACCTCCTCCTTTGTCAGCTATGATGAATCTTCAACAGGTCATCCTTTCCACTTGACCAGATATTCTTCATATGTCCTGTTCCTTGTGCTTCTACCAACACGACTGTCCAGTATATCTTCGATCTCCTTAGTGTCTGAACTAGTTGCTGGAATACTCCACTGTGCTGCTGTGATCTCATCTTCAACACCTCCTTCATGATACTCTGTCAGATCTGAAATGTTAAACACTGGTGAAATATTTAGCTCAGTAGGCAATTCTACCTCATATGCGTTTCATGAATCATGTTTCTTCAGTATCCTACATGGTCCAAACTTCTTCATTTTCAGCTTGTTATATGTACCAACTGGAAACCGCTCCTTCCGCAAATGAACCATGACTTCATCACCAACCTGAAATTCCTTATACCTCCTTTTCTCATCTGCCTTAGTCTTATACTGTGCATTCATCTTGGTAATATGCTTCCTCACCTCCCCATGGATGTTCTTCAAGTGTTCTGCAAAATTATCAGCTTCAGCACTACTTATTTCTCCTTTATCTATCTTCCTTAATTCGGATGCATTTCTTAGACTAATTTCATATACAATCTAGAATGGTGATTTACCAGTGCTCCTATTGACAGAATTATTATATGCAAATTCTGCCTGTGGTAAAATCAAATCCCATCCTGTTGGCTTATCTCCAACCAAACATCTCAGCAAATTTTTCAAACTCCTATTCACCACCTCTGTCTGTCCATCAGTCTGTAGATGATGTGATGAACTGAACTTCAAATCTGTCTTCAACTTCTTCCACAATGTACGCCAGAAATATCTAACAAACTTAGTGTCTTGATCTGAAACTATGGTCTTTGGAAAACCATGAAGTCTCACTACTTCTCTAAAAAACAATTCTGCTACATGAACAACATCATTAGTCTTCTTGCAAGGAATGAAATGTGCCATCTTTGAAAATCTGTCAACCACTATAAAAATTGAATCATGTCCCCACTGAGTCCTCGGTAAACTAAGAACAAAGTCCATGCTGATATCCTCCCAAGGCTTCTCTGGTACGGGTAATGGCTGATACAATCTTGTATTCTGCTTCACTCCTTTCACCATCTGACATACTCTGCAACTCTGTACAAACTTCTTCACATCTTGCTGCAACTGTGGCAAATAATAATTCTCACTAACCAAACCAAGGGTTTTATCACGACCAAAATATCCAGCCAATACTCCACTATGCTTCTCTTTGATGAGATTCTCCCTCATAGAACTTCGTGGAATGCACAATTGACTCCCTCTGAATAGCATATCATCTTGGATGATGAAATCCAACCATTTCGTCCTGTCTAGAGTAACAGGTTCTGTACAAGCTTTCCAAGCTTCACCAAAAATAGGATCCTCTGGATACAAATTTTTGAGTTCCTTGAACCCAACAACTTCAATTTGTATTTCTGTCAGCAATAGTTGCCTTCTGCTAAGAGCATCTGCAACCCTATTAGACTTTCCAGTCCTGTGTTTCAAAATAAATGTATAACTCTGCAAAAACTCAACCTATTTCAAATGCCTCTGATTCAACTTTCCTTGACTATTCAAATATTGCAAAGCTTGATGATCAGTATACAAAACAAACTCCTTAGGAAGCAGATAATGTCTCCACTTCTTTAATGCCTGAGCTATAGCATAAAATTCTTGATCATAAACAGAATATTTCCTCTTGGCATCATTTAACTTCTCACTGAAATAAGCAACATGTTTACCTTCTTGGCTCATAACAGCTCCTATTGCAGTACCACTAGCATCACAATCTACTTGAAACACCTTATTAAAATCTGGAAGTGCTAAAACAGGTTGTTCTGTAACTTTTTGTTTCAACAATTGAAAACTCTTTTCTGCCCCATTAGTCCACTTAAACTCTTTTCTATCCCCTCTCATTGTTTCAGTCAACGGACCACAAATACTGCTAAAATTTTTGATAAACTTTCTGTAAAAGCTAGCCAAACCATGAAAAGATCTGATGACTGATCTTCCTGACTGGTGGTAATCCATCAGGCACGTTATTGGATATAATATCTTGAAACTCATTCAACAAATCTGCAACTTCTACAGGAACATCTTCTACTTCCTCTTTACCAGCTTTTGGAATTAAAGCAAAACATGCATGCTCATGCCTCATACCATCTAGAAAATTTCTTCCATCAACAAAAGTTATCCTTGCATTACCACATACCTTTTCTTCAGTCTCCTTCAATGGTTTTAGCTTATGTCGCACTCCATTCTTTGTCAGGGAATAGGTATTCGCACGACCATCATGTACAGCAGATCTGTCAAACTGCCATGGTCTACCCAACAACATATGACATGCATCCATAGATATGATATCACACAGTACCTCATCTTGGTATCCGCCAATCTTGAACTTCACCAGGCATTGTTCATTGACCATGACCTTGTGGTCATCTTGTACCCAGGCAAACCGATATGGATGTGGGTGTTTCTGTCTCTTGAGCTTCAACTTTGTCACCATCTCTTCTAACACTAAATTGTCAGTCCTTCCACTATCGATAATCACATCACAACATTTACCTTCACACTTGCACCTGGTGTGAAACAAGCTCCTCCTTTGCTCAGGTTCATTCTCACCACTCAACAGGACTCTTCTGTTAATCAACGTTTCTTCTCTTTCAGCATCTTCAGAATTTGATGATCTGGCATCTTCATCTACATGTGCAACTCTAGCCTAGCCTTCATTTCTCCTGTCTGTTCTGCCTTGGCGCTGAGGACATTCAAATGCCCTATGACCTTCTTCTCCACAGTGAAAACATGTTCCAAGAAAGCCACCTCTTCCAGATCCTTGTCCTCTTCCCCTTCCTCTTTGATCTCTATTATTCTGATCCTGGAAGCGATTGAAATTATTTCCTCGTTGATTCTGACTGCTACTGGCCTCATCCTTCTTTTTCGGATCTTCATTTCGGCCACCATATGACCATCCACCAGATCATCCACTGCGACCTCTTCCATTTTGTCTGCTCTCAAACTTCTTTTTTAGCTTTTCCTCTACTTTTAGGGAAAACTGGTATGCCTCTTCAATATTGTTCATTCGAACCAGATTCAGCTCCTCCTGAATGCTTGGCCTTAACCCATTAAGGTATCGGGCAACTTTCTCCTTATTAGCTTCTGCATGGCCTGTTCTGATGAGAAGTCGATAGAACTCCTCTGTATACTCCTGAACAGATCTTCCTGCTTACTTCAAACTCTGCATTTTCTTCAGTAGATCAAGCTCATAATCAACACAAATGAACTGTCACTTCAATTTATCCACCATCCGATCCCATCTTATGATTTTCTCCTTTCCCGTTCTATTTCGCTCCAACTGAATCTCTTGCCACCATATCTTCGCATGAAGTTTCAGTCTGGCCTTTGCAAATTTGACCCTATCAGGATCCTCAACATCTTCATACTCAAAATATTCTTCACATTCATTGATCCAGTCGATCAATTCCTCTGGGTTAAGATTTCCAGAAAATGTAGGAACCTCAATCTTAAGTGTTTTCCCAATCTTGGAAATCGCCCGAAAAAGTCTTTCTTCCTCCTGGTTCACAATGTCAACTTCTCCTTCTTGATATTCTTCTTCGGCTTCATCCTCGCTTTCATCTCTCACATTAAGATTCATTCCTCTGTGAATCTCTTCTTGCAATACTCGCACTTGTCTCTGCAGCTCTCTAACCTCAGGTGTCACAGCACCAGCTCTTCCACCACGTTCTCTTCGTGGAGACATTTTCACGATGCGCGCTGAAACTCTAACCACGGTCTTGGTGCAAAACTGCCTCACAGTCGGTGATCTGTTTACACACTCAAGAACTCCTACTCTCATACCACTTGATGAAGAGTGCTCCCCTTAATACCACAAACACATAATAGACATAGAGAAACAACAACAATAATATGCAAGAACAGAAAATTGGCTTCTTATTATCTCCACAAATGTGGAATTACAAATTTTTAGAATTACAACATGAAAAGCCATATGGGCATTCCCTTACAATATTCTGTAGGACAAAGCATCGAACTATTACCCAGATCTACTACCCATAACTATTCTGAACTACCTAAAACAATAATACAGCCTTCCTTATATAGGCAATTCTCCACCGGCTGGGAAGGTTACAGAATTTTAGCCAATAAGGCCGACCAAACTTAGAATTATTTTATTTTACATTTCATTACATCATAGTTGGCTCAAGATAACCTTTGAAACCCGAACATAAATTTTGAATAAAAATTATTTCACCATTTCAGGTGGCCCAACTTTCGAAGACCATAAGTCATCACCAGTTGACCCGATCGGCTATTATAACCCCATTTCGAAAATGCCACGAAGCACTCTACAGGCTTGACCAGCGCAAGCACCCATCATTCAAATTTTCCACCTCATCCGGGGCCTCTAAAGCCTTCAAAACTGAGTTCAAAGTTTCTGTACCCTGTTGCCAATACCGAAAATCTTCAATATCTTCCAATATACACTTGATCTGGCAATGAAACTTTACTGGCAGACTTATATGACCAAAATGAACCTCCAAGAAAAAAATCAGATCATTCTGAGCACATACGAAAATGATCAAAAATAGTAACTTTCCATAAATAGCAGCTCTGCACAAAATAGCCCTTATTAAAAATAAAAATAGAAATATTTTTGGGTGATGCAAGATTGCTCTTACACTTAGGATGCTCCTGCATCAGACACTCGTGGTAATTTGAGAAGTGACCCTGTCACGACTCAGGTGTGCAGAGGAAAACCAAGATGGCTAACCTCCTCCTTTGTCAGCCATGATGAATCTTCAACAGGTCATCCTTTCCACTTGACCAGATATTGTTCATATGTCTTGTTCCTTGTGCTTCTGCCAACACGACTGTCCAGTATATCTTTGATCTCCTTAGTGTCTGAACTAGTTGCTGGAATACTCCACTGTGCTGCTGTGATCTCATCTTCAACACCTCCTTCATGATACTCTGTCAGATCTGAAATGTTAAACACTGGTGAAATATTTAGCTCAGTAGGCAATTCTACCTCATATGCATTTCCTGAAACATGTTTCTTCAGTATCCTACATGGTCCAAACTTCTTCATTTTCAGCTTGTTATATGTACCAACTGTAAACCGCTCCTTCCGCAAATGAACCATGACTTCATCACCAACCTGAAATTCCTTATACCTCCTTTTCTCATCTGCCTTAGCCTTATACTGTGCATTCATCTTGGTAATATGCTTCCTCACCTCCCCATGGATGTTCTTCAAGTGTTCTGCAAAATCCTCAGCTTCACCACTACTTATTTCTCCTTTATCTATCTTCCTCAATTCGGATGCATTTCTTAGACTACTTCCATATACAATCTGGAATGGTGATTTACCAGTGCTCCTATTGACAAAATTATTGTATGCAAATTATGCCTGTGGTAAAATCAAATCCCATCCTGTTGGCTTATCTCCAACCAAACATCTCAGCAAATTTTCCAAACTCCTATTCACCACCTTTGTCTGTCCATCAGTCTGTGGATGATGTGATGAACTAAACTTCAAATCTGTCTTCAACTTCTTCCACAATGTACGCCAGAAATATCCAAGAAACTTAGTGTCCCGATCTGAAACTATGGTCTTTGGCAAACCATGAAGTCTCACTACTTCTCTAAAAAACAATTCTGCTACATGAACAACATCATTAGTCTTCTTGCAGGGAATGAAATGTGCCATCTTTGAAAATCTGTCAACCACTACAAAAATTGAATCATGTCCCCGCTGAATCCTCGGTAAACTAAGAACAAAGTCCATGCTGATATCCTCCCAAGGCTTCTCTGGTACGGGTAATGGCTGATACAATCCTGTATTCTGCTTCACTCCTTTCACCATCTGACATACTCTGCAACTCTGTAAAAACTTCTTCACATCTTGCTGCAACTATGGCCAATAATAATTCTCACTAACCAAACCAAGGGTTTTATCATGACCAAAATGTCCAGCCAATCCTCCACTATGCTTCTCCTTGATGAGATTCTCCCTCATAGAACTTCGTGGAATGCACAATTGACTCCCTCTGAATAGCATATCATCCTGGATGATGAAATCCAACCATTTCATCCTGTCTAGAGTAACAGGTTCTGTACAAGCTTTCCAAGCTTCACCAAAATCAGGATCCTCTGGATACAAATTCTTGAGTTCCTTGAACCCAACCACTTCAATCTACATTTCTATCAGCAATAGTTGCCTTCTGCTAAAAGCATCTGCAACCCTATTAGACTTTCCACTCCTGTGTTTCAAAACAAATGTATAACTCTGCAAAAACTCAACCCATTTCAAATGCCTCTGATTCAACTTTCGTTGACTATTCAAATATTGCAAAGCTTGATGATCAGTATACAAAACAAACTCCTTAGGAAGCAGATAATGTCTCCACTTCTTTAATGCCTGAACTATAGCATAAAATTTCTGATTATAAACAAAATATTTCCTCTTGGCATCATTTAACTTCTCACTGAAATAAATAACAGGTTTACCTTCTTGGCTCATAACAGCTCCTATTGCAGTACCACTAGCATCACAATCTATTTGAAACACCTTACTAAAATCTGGAAGTGCTAAAATAGGTTGTTCTGTAACTTTTTGTTTCAACAATTGAAAACTCTTTTCTGCCCCATTAGTCCACTTAAACTCTTTTCTATCCCCTCTCATTGTTTCAGTCAACGGACCACAAATACTGCTAAAATGTTTGATAAATTTTCTGTAAAAGCTAGCCAAACCATGAAAAGATCTTACCTCAGTAGCACTCCTTGGAGTAGGCCATTCAAAGATAGCCTGTACCTTCTCTGGGTCCATTTTTAGACCTTCTCCTGAAACTACAAACCCCAAATACACCAACTCTTTCTTCACAAAACTGCACTTCGTCAAATTAATCAACAATTTTTCTTCTCTCAACTTCTCAAATACCATACGAATATGCATCATATGCTCCTCCAATGTCTTACTAAAGATCAAAATATCATCTAGGTAAACAATGACAAACTTACCCAGAAATTTTTTCAGAACCTCATTCATGACCCGCATGAAAGTGCTCGGTGCATTGGTTAGCCCAAAAGGCATGACTAACCACTCATACAGTCCTTCCTTTGTCTTGAAGGAAGTCTTCCATTCATCTCCTTCTCTGATCCGAATCTAATGATATCCACTTTTCAGATCTATCTTTGAAAATTACACAGCTCCACTCAAACAGTCCATAATATCATCCATTCATGGCAATGGAAACCTGTACTTGATTGTGATCTTATTTATTGCCCTAGAATCTGTACACATCCTCCACTCTCCATTCTTCTTTGGTGCTAATACCGCTGGTACAACACAAGGACTCAGACTCTCTCGAATCAACCCCTTCTATAATAGTTCATATACTTGTCTGTTCAAGTCCTCACTTTCTGCAAGTGTCATTCTGTGTGCTGCCTTATTCGACAAACTCACTGCTGGGATCAAGTCCATCTGATGAATGATCTTCCTGACTGGTGGTAATCCATCAGGCACGTTATCGGATACAATATCCTGAAACTCATTCAACAAATCTGCAACTTCTACAGGAACATCTTCTACTTCCTCTTTACCAGCTTTTAGAATTAAAGCAAAATATGCATGCTCATGTCTCATACCATCTAGAAAATTTCTTCCATCAACAAAAGTTATCCTTGCATTACCACATACCTTTTCTTCAGTCTCCTTCAATGGTTTTAGCTTATGTCACGCTCCATTCTTTGTCAGGGAATAGGTATTCGCACGACCATCATGTACAACACATCTGTCAAACTACCATGGTCTACCCAACAACATATGACATGCATCCATAGATATGATATCACACAGTACCTCATCTTGGTATCTGCCAATCTTGAACTTCACCAGGCATTGTTCATTGACCATGACCTTGTGGTCATCTTGTACCCAGGCAATCCGATATGGATGTGGGTGTTTCTCTCTTTTGAGCTTCAACTTTGTCACCATCTCTTCTGACACTAAATTGTCAGTGCTTCCACTATCGATAATCACATCACAACATTTACCTTCAGACTTGCACCTGATGCGAAACAAGCTCCTCCTTTGCTCAGGTTCATTCTCACCACTCAACAGGACTCTTCTGTTAATCAATGTTTCTCCTCTTTCAGCATCTTCAGAATTTGATGATCTGGCATCTTCATCTACATGTGCAACTCTAGCTTGGCCTTCATTTCTCCTATCTGTTCTGCTTTGGCGCTGAGGACATTCAAATGCCCTATGACCTTCTTCTCCATAGTGAAAACATGTTCCACGGAAGCCACCTCTTCCAAATCCTTGTCCTCTTCCCCTTCCTCTTTGATCTCTATTATTCTGATCTTGGAAGCGATTGGAATTATTTTCTCGCTGATTCTGAGTGCTACTGGCCTCATCCTTCTTTTTCCGATCTTTATTTCACCCACCATATGACCATCCACCAGATCGTCCACCGTGACCTCTTCCGTTTTGTCTGCTTTCAAACTTCTTGTCCAACTTTTCCTCTACTTTTAGGGCAAACTGGTATGCCTCTTCAATATTGTTCATTCGAACCAGATTCAGCTCCTCCTGAATGCTTGGCCTTAACCCATTAAGGTATTGGGAAACTTTCTCCTTATTAGCTTCTGCATGGCCTGTTCTGATGAGAAGTCGATAGAACTCCTCTGTATACTCCTGAACAGACCTTCCTGCTTGCTTCAAACTTTGCATTTTCTTCAGTAGGTCAAGCTCATAATCAATAGGAATGAACTGTCGCTTCAATTTATCCACCATCCGATCCCATCTCATGATTTTCTCCTTTCCCCTTCTATTTCGTTCTAATTGAATCTCTTGCCACCATATCTTTGCATGACCTTTCAGTCTGGCCTTCGCAAATTTGACCCTATCAGGATCCTAAACATCTTCATATTTAAAATATTCTTCACATTCATTGATCCAGTCGATCAATTCCTCTGGGTTAATATTTCTAGAAAATGTAGGAACCTCAATCTTAGGTCTTTTCCCAATCTTGGAAATCGCCCGAAAAAGTCTTTCTTCCTCCTGGTTCACAATTTCAACTTCTCCTTCTTGATATTCTTCTTCAGCTTCATGCTCGCTTTCATCTCTGATATTAAGATTCATTCCTCTGTGAATCTCTTCTTGCAATGCTCGCACTTGTCTCTGCAGCTCTCTAACCTCAGGTGTCATAGCACCAGCTCTTCCGCCACGTTCTCTTCATGGAGACATTTTCACGATGTGCGCTGTAACCATAACGACGGTCCTGGGGCAAAACTACGTCACAGTCAGCGATCTGTTTACA
This sequence comes from Chamaecyparis obtusa, assembly GCA_027943335.1. Classification (NCBI taxonomy): domain Eukaryota; kingdom Viridiplantae; phylum Streptophyta; class Pinopsida; order Cupressales; family Cupressaceae; genus Chamaecyparis; species Chamaecyparis obtusa. The sequence goes on along the minus strand of BSBK01013759.1, from coordinate 19,316 downwards.
CACTTAAGAACTCCTGCTCTGATACCACTTGATGAAAGGTGCTCCCCTTAATACCACAAACACATAACAGACATAGAGAAACAACAACAATAACATGCAAGAATAGAAAATTGGCTTCTTATTATCTCCACAAATGTGGAATTACAAATTTTTAGAATTACAACATGCAAAGCCACATGGGCATTCCCTTAAAATATTCTATAGGACAAAGCCTCAAACTATTACCCAGATCTACTACCCAGAACTATTCTGAACTACCTAAGACAATAATACAGCCTTCCTTATATAGGCAATTCTCCACCTCCTAGGAAGGTTCCTGAATTTTAGCCAATAAGGCTAACCATACTTAGAATTATTTTATTTTACATTTCATTACATCATAGTCGGCTCAAGATAACCTTTGAAACCCGAACAAAATTTTTGAAGAAAATTATTTTCTGCCATTTCAGGTGGCCCAACTTCCGAAGACCATAAGTCATCACCAGTTGACCCGATCGGCTATTATAACCCCATTTCGAAAATACCACGAAGCGCTCTACAGGCTTGACATGGGCAAGCGCCTATCACCCAAATTTTTGACCTCATTCGGGGCCTCTAAAACCTTCAAAACTAAGTTCAAAGTTTCTGTACCCTATTGCCAATACCGAAAATCTTCAATATCTTCCAATATACACTTGATCTGGCAATGAAACTTTACTGGCAGACTTATATGACCAAAATGAACCTCCAAGAAAGAAATCAGATCATTCTGAGCACATACGAAAATGACCAAAAATAGTAACTTTCCATAAATAGCAGCTCTGCACAAAATAGCCCTTATTGAAAATAAAAATAGAAATATTTTTGGGTGATGCAAGATTGCTCTTACACCCAGGATGCTTCTGCATCAGACACCTGGGGTAATTTGAGAAGTGACCCTGTCACGACTTAGGTGTGCAGAGGAAAACCAAGACGGCTAACCTCCTCCTTTGTTAGCCATGATGAATCTTCAATAGGTCGTCCTTTCCACTTGACCAAATATTCTTCATATGTCCTGTTCCTTGTGCTTCTGCCAACATGACTGTCTAGTATATCTTCGATCTCCTTAGTGTCTGAACTAGTTGCTGGAATACTCCACTGTGCTGCTATGATCTCATCTTTAATACCTCCTTCATGATACTCTGTCAGATCTGAAATGTTAAACACTGGTGAAATATTTAGCTCAGTAGGCAATTCTACCTCATATGCATTTCCTGAATCATGTTTCTTTAGTATCCTACATGGTCCAAACTTCTTCATTTTCAGCTTGTTATATGTACCAACTAGAAACCGCTCCTTCCGCAAATGAACCATGACTTCATCACCAACCTGAAATTCCTTATACCTCCTTTTCTCATCTGCCTTAGCCTTATACTGTGCATTCATCTTGGTAATATGCTTCCTCACCTCCCCATGGATGTTCTTCAAGTGTTCTGCAAAATCCTCAGCTTCAGCACTACTTATTTCTCCTTTATCTATCTTCCTCAATTCGGATGCATTTTTTAGACTACTTCCATATACAATTTGGAATGATGATTTACCAGTGCTCCTATTGACAGAATTATTATATGCAAATTCTGCCTATGGTAAAATCAAATCCCATCCTGTTGGCTTATCTCTAACCAAACATCTCAGCAAATTTTCCAAACTCCTATTCACCACCTCTGTCTGTCCATCAGTCTGTGGATGATGTGATGAACTAAACTTCAAATCTATCTTCATCTTCTTCCACAATGTATGCCAGAAATATCCAAGAAACTTAGTGTCCCGATCTGAAACTATGGTCTTTGGCAAACCATGAAGTCTCACTACTTCTCTAAAAAATAATTCTGCTACATGAACAACATCATTAGTCTTCTTGCAGGGAATGAAATGTGCCATTTTTGAAAATCTGTCAACCACTACAAAAATTGAATCATGTCCCCGCTGAGTCTTCGGTAAACTAAGAACAAATTCCATGCTGATATCCTCCCAAGGCTTCTCTGGTACGGGTAATGGCTGATACAATCATGTATTCTGCTTCACTCCTTTCACCATCTGACATACTCTGCAACTCTACAAACTTCTTCCCATCTTGCTGCAACTATGGCCAATAATAATTCTCACTAACCAAACCAAGGGTTTTATCACGACCAAAATGTCCAGCCAATCCTCCACTATGCTTCTCCTTGATGAGATTCTCCCTCATAGAACTTCATGGAATGCACAATTGACTCCCTCTGAATAGCATATCATCCTGGATGATGAAATCCAACCATTTCGTCCTGTCTAGAGTAACAGGTTCTGTACAAGCTTTCCAAGCTTCACCAAAATCAAGATCCTCTAGATACAAATTCTTGAGTTCCTTGAACCCAACCACTTCAATCTACATTTTTGTCAGCAATAGTTGCCTTCTGCTAAGAGCATCTGCAACCCTATTAGACTTTCCACTCCTGTGTTTCAAAACAAATGTATAACTCTACAAAAACTCAACCCATTTCAAATGCCTCTGATTCAACTTTCCTTGACTATTCAAATATTGCAAAGCTTGATGATCAGTATACAAAACAAACTCCTTAGGAAGCAGATAATGTCTCCACTTCTTTAATGGCGGAACTATAGCATAAAATTCCTGATCATAAACATAATATTTCCTCTTGGCATCATTTAACTTCTCACTGAAATAAGCAACAGGTTTACCTTCTTGGCTCATAACAGCTCCTATTGCAGTACCACTAGCATCACAATCTACTTGAAACACCTTATTAAAATCTGAAAGTGCTAAAATAGGTTGTTCTGTAACTTTTTGTTTCAACAATTGAAAATTCTTTTTTTCCCCATTAGTCCACTTAAACTCTTTTCTATCCCCTCTCATTGTTTCAGTCAAGGGACAACAAATATTGCTAAAATTTTTGATAAACTTTCTGTAAAAGCTGGCCAAACCATGAAAAGATCTTACCTCAGTAGCACTCCTTGGAGTAGGCCATTCAATGATAGCCTGTACCTTCTCTGGGTCCATTTTTAGACCTTCTCCTGAAACTACAAACCCTAAATACATCAACTCTTTCTTCACAAAACTGCACTTCTTCAAATTAATCAACAATTTCTCTTCTCTCAACTTCTCAAATACCATACGAATATCTATCATATGCTCCTCCAATGTCTTACTAAAGATCAAAATATCATCTAGGTAAACAATGACAAACTTACCCAGAAATTCTTTCAGAACCTCGTTCATGAGCTGCATGAAAGTGCTCGGTGCATTGGTTAGCCCAAAAGGCATGACTAACCACTCATAGAGTCCTTCCTTTGTCTTGAAGGCAGTCTTCCATTCATCTCCTTCTCTGATCCGAATCTGATGATATCCACTTTTCAGATCTATCTTTGAAAAATACACAGCTCCACTCAAACAGTCCATAATATCATCTATTCGTGGCAATGGAAACCTGTACTTGATTGTGATCTTGTTTATTGCCCTAGATTCTGTACACATCCTCCACTCTCCATTCTTCTTTGGTGCTAATACCGTTGGTACAGCATAGGGACTTAGACTCTCTTGAATCAACCCCTTCTATAACAGTTCATATACTTGTCTGTTCAACTCCTCACTTTCTGCAGGTTTCATTCTGTGTGTTGCCTTATTCGGCAAACTCACTCCTGCGATCAAGTCCATCTGATGACTGATCTTCCTGACTGGTGGTAATTCATCAGGCACGTTATCGGATACAATATCGTGAAACTCATTCAACAAATCTGCAACTTCTACAGGAACATCTTCTACTTCCTCTTTACCAGCTTTTGGAATTAAAGCAAAACATGCATGCTCATGCCTCATACCATCTAGGAAATTTCTTCCATCAACAAAAGTTATCCTTGCATTACCACATACCTTTTCTTCAGTCTCCTTCAATGGTTTTAGCTTATGTCGCACTCCATTCTTTGTCAGGGAATAGGTATTCGCACGACCATCATGTACAACACATCTATCAAACTGCCATGGTCTACCCAACAACATATGACATGCATCCATAGATATGATATCACACAGTACCTCATCTTGGTATCCGCCAATCTTGAACTTCACCAGGCATTGTTCATTGACCATGACCTTGTGGTCATCTTGTACCCAGGCAATCCGATATGGATGTGGGTGTTTCTATCTTTTGAGCTTCAACTTTGTCACCATCTCTTCTGACACTAAATTGTCAGTGCTTCCACTATCGATAATCACATCACAACATTTACCTTCACACTTGCACCTGGTGTGAAACAAGCTCCTCCTTTGCTCAGGTTCATGCTCACCACTCAACAGGACTCTTCTGTTAATCAACGTTTCTCCTCTTTCAGCATCTTCAGAATTTGATGATCTGGCATCTTCATCTACATGTGCAACTCTAGCCTGGCCTTTATTTCTCCTGTCTGTTCTGCCTTGGCCCTGAGGACATTCAAATGCCCTATGACCTTCTTCTCCACAGTGAAAACATGTTCCACAGAAGCCACCTCTTCCAGATCCTTTTCCTCTTCCCCTTCCTCTTTGATCTCTATTATTCTGATCCTGGAAGCGATTGGAATTATTTCCTCGCTGATTCTGACTACTACTGGCCTCATCCTTCTTTTTTGGATCTTCATTTCGGCCACCATATGACCGTCCACTAGATCGTCCACCGCGACCTCTTCCGTTTTGTCTGCTCTCAAACTTCTTGTTCAACTTTTCCTCTACTTTTAGGGCAAACTGGTATGCCTCTTCAATATTGTTCATTCGAACCAAATTCAGCTCCTCCTGAATGCTTAGCCTTAACCCATTAAGGTATCAGGCAACTTTCTCCTTATCAGCTTCTACATGGCCTGTTCTGATGAGAAGTCGATAGAACTCCTCTGTATACTCCTGAACAGATCTTCCTGCTTGCTTCAAACTCTGCATTTTCTTCAGTAGGTCAAGCTCATAATCAACAGGAATGAACTGTCGCTTCAATTTATCCACCATCCGATCCCATCTCATGATTTTCTCCTTTCCCCTTCTATTTCACTCCAACTGAATCTCTTGCCACCATATCTTCGCATGACCTTTCAGTCTGGCCTTCGCAAATTTGACCCTATCAGGATCCTCAACATCTTCATACTGAAAATATTCTTCACATTCATTGATCCAGTCGATCAATTTCTCTGGGTTAAGATTTCCAAAAAATATAGGAACCTCAATCTTAGGTCTTTTCCCAATCTTGGAAATCGCCCGAAAAAGTCTTTCTTCCTCCTGGTTCACAATTTCAACTTCTCCTTCTTGATATTCTTCTTCGGCTTCATCCTCGCTTTCGTCTCTGACATTAAGATTTATTCCTCTGTGAATCTCTTCTTGCAATGCTCGCACTTGTCTCTGCAGCTCTCTAACCTCAGGTGTCACAGCACCAGCTCTTCCGCCACGTTCTCTTCGTGGAGGCATTTTCACAATGCGCGCTGAAACCCTAACTACGGTCCTGGTGCAAAACTGCCTCACAGTCGGTGATCTGTTTACACACTCAAGAACTCCTGCTCTGATACCACTTGATGAAGGGTGCTCCCCTTAATACCACAAACACATAACATACATAGAGAAACAACAACAATAATATGCAAGAACAGAAAATTGGCTTCTTATTATCTCCACAAATGTGGAATTACAAATTTTTAGAATTACAACATGCAAAGCCACATGGGCATTCCCTTACAATATTCTGTAGGACAAAGCCTCGAACTATTACCTAGATCTACTACCCAGAACTATTCTGAACTACCTAAGACAATAATACAGCCTTCCTTATATAGGCAATTCTCCACCGCCTGGGAAGGTTCCAGAATTTTAGCCAATAAGGCCGACCAAAATTAGAATTATTTTATTTTACATTTCATTACATCATAGTCGGCTCAAGATAACCTTTGAAACCCGAACAAAAATTTTGAAGAAAATTATTTTCTGCCATTTCAAGTGGCCCAACTTTCGAAGACCATAAGTCATCACCAGTTGACCTGATCGGCTATTATAACCCCATTTTGAAAATGCCACGAAGTGCTCTACAAGCTTGACTTGCGCAAGCGCTCATCACCCAAATTTTTGACCTCATCTGGGGCCTCTAAAGCCTTCAAAATTGAGTTCAAAATTTCTGTACCCTGCTGCCAATACCAAAAATCTTCAATATCTTCCAATATACACTTGATCTGGCAATGAAACTTTACTGGCAGACTTATATGACCAAAATGAACCTCCAAGAAAGAAATCAGATCATTCTGAGCACATACAAAAATGACCAAAAATAGTAACTTTCCATAAATAGCAGCTCTGCACAAAATAGCCCTTATTGAAAATAAAAATAGAAATATTTTTGGGTGATGCAAGATTGCTCTTACACCCAAGATGCTCCTGCATCAGTCATAAACTGCTACATCAAAAGAGCTACCTGATCCAGTCTGCCTACAACAGTAGATATATCTGTCCTCATCGCCTGAACATCTCATGATAGGCTATCAAGGCTAGGAGTAGTCTGTGAACTCTGTCCCATATCCTGTGACTGCTACACCTATGGAGGTACCTACTGATCCTGTAGAGGCACCTGCTGTGCTAGAACCTCATCCTTCTGTGCTAAAGCAACCCTCTGTAATTGAACTAAGGGATCCTGTTCACCAGGAATCTGTCAAGAAATATCTATATGTACCTGTCTCTGCTGTCTCTATTGTCGATGAGCTCTATGTTGTCTATCCGCTGCTGCTCTAGGGTGTACCTCAGCTACATCATCCCGTCCTCTAACTCTAGCCCTATCCTAGACATGCCCACCTCTCACTCATGGTCCATCTCATGCTCTACCAATAACCTGGGGATCTCTCTATCCTCGCCATCTTCGATGTCTCCTACCACCACCACCACCACCACCATCATCTCTCTCATCCTGGTCTTGGATACGCTTTACTGGATCAGTAAAATGAGGAAACCTATTCCGAGCCCACCAGTCCTGATACTCACGTGACATCCCTGCATCAACAACACCTGCAAGCATCTCCCATCTGTAGTATTCCAAACCAGCAATCTGATCACATGCAAATTGATAATTAATTAGAGGACCCCACATCGATCACTCTGCCTATACATGAGCATATAACGCTGCACCCTGTGGCATATCCTATACTCTACCATACTGGCGAGATACTCGACCAAAGTAGAAATGCTCAATAACACTGGTAGACCTGCCGATCATCCATCGAGGAGAAAACATATAGAGAAGCTCATTATCATCCTCCCTCCAATGCTCACACCCTATATATGGTCGCCACTGTACCTGATCAAGATCATCGATCTATCAGCATAAATACTCATGCTTGCCCAGATGATGCTGGACAACCATGCCACTGTATAGAAAAGCATACGGAAGACCTCGACCACGAATCCTATCAGAAATAAGCCTAGCAATGGGAAGATGCTCCCATACCCATAGCTGTAAAATCACTGCACCTACAGAAAAAGAAATGCTCTCTCTATAGACAACCTCATGTAAATCATGATACAGCTAAGCGAGAACATAGGAACCGCAATCAAATCATCGAGGCTGAGAAAGTAAATCCTCAAGGATCCTGCCCCATCCAACTGAGAAACCACGACCTCGCTGGTCGAGAAGTAGGAATCCACCGATGAGAGCACCAAGAACTGCTGGTAATGTCAGGAAAGAAGCAAACTATGGCCAAGTAATAGTGTCATCATCTATGGTATTGTCTCCAAACACCCATCGGTAGACTGTGTTATCATAAATGGAATCATAGTATACTAACTCTCCATGGCAAGGAATGCGTAATAATCTATACACATCCTCCGGAGTAATGGTCATCTCTCTGAAAGGGAGGTGAAAAGTATTATGGTTGGAGTGCCATCTCTCCACCACAACAGTCAGAAGACCATGGTTTAGCTGGAACCGCGACATATCAAGGAGGAAACTGAGGCCATATATCTCAATGACACAAAACTCTATCGGAGTCAGAGCCTGACTAAGGTCAATGACCCATGATGCGACAGACCGTATGTACAGAATAGGGAAGTGTGCCTGTTTGCAAAAAAAAAGGAATTATATCAGTATTCTATATCAAGGAATCATTTAAATTCAATCAATTTCATCAAAAGTATTAAGTAATCACACCCAACACTATTTGTTTGTGTCTCTATAGCTTGAGAATGAAGTATCAGTATCAATCATGTCAGTTTTCACACTGATTGATTTATCCTATCAGATCAACAAATCATATTCATTGGTACTATTATCTTGATATCCTAATCAATTATTTTGTTTAAATGCAACATACCTAATCTTATCATTGGAATTGAACATATGAAGTTATCAAATTTTTCATCAGGAAAAATCAAGTACAAGTGAAATTTTTTTAAAAATGTTTTAGGTGTGATTTAATTCATACCAGGCGACATTTCATCTCATGCGATACAGAAAGGACATCAGGTGACACTTTATTTCTTCTATGCGGTATTTCAAGTATCAGTCGACACTTAATGATGCTAGGTGACATCTAATAAAGCCTAGTCGACACTTAATGATGCTAGGTGACATCTAATAAAGCTTAGTTGACAATGAAATTCTAGGGTTTAACACGCGAAAAAACATATGCAAATCGACATTGAAACCCTAAGTCTATGCAACATCAAAATTTTGTCAGGCGAGAATGAAAAATTGCAAGGTGACAGTTTACTATGCAGAGGCATGAGTAAAAAGCACAGATGCGACACTTTACAGACTGATGCAACATTTAAACTATCCTACGCGTGACTTTGCAAAATTAAAACAACGACGACATAATAAATGAGCAATAAATGCAATGAGGAGGTTAAAAATGACTCACTGGAGGTTCGTAGTTAGGCAGTCTCCGGTACCATTGACATCTCTCAAACCGATGCTCTCTGATAGGAACAACCATCTCAAAAATCCAAGCAGGACCAAAGCAAATTCTCACAAGTCAAAAGTGAAAATGAATAGTAAATCAAGGTTTTTCAACCTATTTAAGCTAATTTGACCTAATTTAGAGGTGAAATTTTGACTTTGACCTATATTAACCTATCAATTCAACCGGGGCAAATTGTGAATCATGTCATATCATCAGTGTTTTTTCAGAAATGAAAACATATTGTATCAATCAATCAATCAAAATTTTCCAAATCAAGCATCAATATGTTTTATTTCTGAGGGGCCATACCATTGGATAATCAAATCATCAGCAACATCATCATCAAAAATCAAGAGACCGATCATTGAAATCAAAGAGAAAGATTTTATCAAGAAATTTTTCGTAATCAAACGAATGAGGCATCACATTGAAATCAATCATCAAATCAGGTATCATATTAGGATTTTTCATCAGGATCAAACATCATATCAGGGATTAATCATCAGAATGACCATCATATCAAAATGATCATCAGAACCATATCAATTGAGAGTTTCATATCGATCATATCTACATCAATCTCATATAAAAAATCAAGGATCAACCATCAATGAATCAAGATCTATCATCAAACTAGATTAGAGTATTCTTTGAATCGACATGCTTTGCACATCAACTCAAAGAGGGGCATTTGTAATCACCTAAAAATGGACAAAGATCAAATCAAAGCAAATCAATTCAAATCAAAGAAAATCAAGGACATAATTGAATCAATTGAATCACAATGCATAATTAGCCAATCAAAATGAAAATTAAGTCTTAATTTGACATAAATCAAAATTGAGAGCATTTTAATCAAGTGCAATCAAATCAAAATACAATTAAATCAAATAATTGTATAGTCTTGGATTAAATTAAATTCAACCCATTCAAGGGGTACATGGATAAAATAAATCAATTAAATCAATTAATAAATCTCAATTACTCTCAACAACCCATAAAGAGAGGAAATCCGGGCAACCAATGAGATTTCAGGAAGGGCATTCACATGGATCAAGCCAAATTCAATCTCAATCACTCAAAGTGAAAGAGAATCTTGACCATTGATCTTGTCTACTTGTCCCAAGCTTTGAGGACACAAACTTTTCTTTGTCTTCAAAGGGTGGAACCAAAGACTCAACCAAGGTTTAATCATGATCAAACACAACTACACCCCCTACTATTGGAAAATCTATAAAAGGAAGGCCTAAATCCTTCATAATTATCAACCACACATCTGAGAATTGCATTGAACCTCTTGAAATTTGAGTTTAGAAAGACATTTGAGAGCTTAATTAGCATTTAATTTGATATAATTGTTAGATTTAACTTGTTTATCATATCATTCTCATTCTAGGACTGTCATTAATGAGAGCTTGCTGAGAGCTTTGCATTAACATTCTTAGTTAGAGAGCCATAGGATGCTCAATTGATCATTAATTTGCTATATAGTTGCTCTATTGTGGTTTATTTAGTTACTATTTCATTTATTGATTAACCTTAATTCTATGAAGATACTTTTCTTAGTATACAAAATGGCGCCCACCGTGGGGCTCTAAGCCTCATTTTATCATTTTCATCATATTTTGTATGCTTTTATTTTCACCTTTCACTTTTATAATTACCACCTTTTCAAAGAGTCGCAATCCTTCATAACGTTTACCCTTTGAAGGAGTTACTTATTTTCTTCTCATTTCTTTTATTTCATGCCTTTTGAGCCTTCATTAACTTAATTAAGTCTATTTATGTTGTATAATAATTTTATTATTTTAAATATTTTAATTTTAATTATATCTTTTTACATTATAATTTTATTATTTATTATTAAATCTTATTTAAACAAGAGGACACCATAGATCGCTATGTAACAGTTAGCTTATTTTCAACTTTTTAAGAGCAAGTTGTGGAGCTAGCGACCCCATAGATATTTAATTTGGCAACTTATTTTCAAGGGGTCATCTTAAACAATATTTTTTAAAATAAAACTAGTAAAAATAATTTTTGTAGGAATAATATGGAGACAAAATTAGAGGGAAGTAAGGAGGGTAATAAATATGTGGGGCCATGTAGTATTTTCCCAATTAGCACTTCTTTCTAGCCCCCCATTTTTCAAAGCTTATTTTCAATTTGTAAGTAGTAGCTGATCCACTAAAATAGTGAATGATTATAGTTTATCTTTTTCTCATGATTGAAAATTTGTATGGGATCACTTCAACTATTCAAATCTAAGTAGAAAATGGAGTTAAGCTAGCACATGCAAACATGAGATAAGACTTATATAATTCATATAGTTTTATTTTGAGCATGATAATAATGGGGTAAGAGTAACAATCATTCTATTCTAGATGAGTTTAGTTGGTATTTATATCAATTTAGTATATTTGTCAAAGATTTATCTATGAAATATTTTACTTTAGGGGAATAAGGTTAAGATAATAAAAGGAATAAATAATACTCATGATTAAAATATAAGTATGTGGGATCAATTGTGTTGGTAAACAAATTTGCCACTGCGAGTGCTTCTTTAGAATTGACCTATTTTCCTTGTGAGTAGTGACAACTGTGCCAACAGTTGGAGAGATTACAATCGAATCACGATCAAGTTGCAATATTCCCCTAGATTTAAGAGGGGAAGCTCCCTCATATGATAGGGGTATTTGGTATTTTCAATACCTTTCACCTGAAAGTACAAAAAGGAGATAGATAAAACTAAAGTAAATGGTTAACATGACCCCAACAGTAGACATATGAATACAGCTAGCTGAGATTCACAACAGATAATGATTACAAAAGGGGTTTAAACACAAATGCAATGATGATAGAATAAGGATAACAAATCTTGACATACGAAAAGATAGGCTATTCTAGTACATTCACAACAAGATACCAAGAAATAAATGTATTTTGTCAAATTGTTTACATAAATAAGAAAGACTAGTGGATTCCATCATTACATAAGAGATTACTAACTTAACATATGAAAAGTAAGTAATAATAACTGATGAACACATTCAAGATATATGACTAAATGCATTCTTCATTATTTCCTTGAAAATATACAAGTTCAAGAACACTTTTGTACATAGTGTTAACCCAAAAGTCTCTTTTGAAAATTTTCTATAGTTTCCCCTTTGCAAAAAGTCCCCTTCTACATTGCAAATTAGCTTGTATTTATAGACTCTCCTTGAATAACTACCTAGTAAGAACTTAGCATAACCACCTAACTACTTTTTGCAACTACTTGAGATAACTACTTAAGATGGTTACTTTAGGTAACTACTTGGAATAACTATCCAAGATAGCTACTTAGGATAACTACTCAAGGTATCCACCTAGAATAACTACCCATTTATACATAAGTTAGGATTGTCCTAACTTTTACAATAAATTTAAAAGTCATCTTTCAATACAACGAGTAACATGAGTCACATTTACAAATGAGAATTTGAGATCTACAACTTTCAGAAAAAAAGAAAAATCATTTTGATTGGGGCAAGCACCACATCGTTTTTACAATCATGAACAACTTGGCCTTCGAAGAAATATAATCCAATGTACTTTTGATAAAATATCACCTCCTTTCATGGGCTTGTAGCATTTTGCAATGATTTTTCAAAAGCTTATGTTAGAGATAAATGATTAAGTTGCGTTCATTGCAACCCTCTCCATCTTGGTTTACATTCTATTGAGAAAGACTTGAAAGATAGTACACAACCAAGATGAAGTTTATTTATTCTCGAGGAAATTTTGGTTTTATAAATCTCTAAATGAACTACCACTTATATGATGAAGAGTTTTGACGAAACAAATTTCCTATTTCTTTGATCGTATGCCACCTCATGAGGAGGAAATAAATCCTTTAGCAAAATAATAATCATATATGGTCTTATTGTTCAAAGAGAACAAAGCTGATTGGATACAATGGAATGTTGATTAAACCACTAATCCAAAATATTGATCTAGCCAAGCACTAGGATAAGCCTGTCAATGATGAAATGTTGATCACCAAAATAAGTAATCTCAATCATAGACATATCCTCCACATAATATGACATTGCCTCAAGTACACACTGATCTACAAAGGAACTATTTTTTTTTCTATGAAGAACCAGTAGTCAATAGCAAACCAGACAAAGAAAATGCATCAACTCCAAGAGTCCGTTGAGAAAAAGCACTCTAGTCAAGATACACAAGGAACTGCCAATGGAGTCACAAATTGATGCTCTCTAATCACCACTTCTACCATATACATGCACTCAGGTATGATCAACACTTGAGAGATGACAATATCAAGAACCACGACCGCAAGAAGAAACAAAATCATGAATCAATGAAGACCAAAAATAAAAGTGCCCACGATCGATCAAAAATAATTTATTTCATGTTTCAACTTGTGTATCATCTTGGAAAATACAATTTAGAAGGAATAGTCACCCCTTTCGATTATAGTATTTACAACCTTTGTTCAAGCCCGCATTGTTTCAAAAAACGTTTGGATTTTAACTTCATGCATGTTGGGTTTTCTTAAAGCTCCCATGGATTTCCATTCTAATATTCATCCTCACATGAATTGATTAAGTGAACTATCTTAATCAATGCCACCATCTTTTTTTATTTTGTACCATTTTTGACATGATTGAAACAAGTGCAAGGTTACATCTGTAATCAACTCTTTTGACTGAAGTTTTTCTTTGCTCCTTTCACTGTATACTTGCCTCTTCCATTACAACGACTCTACGAGAGAAGAATTATGTGAACAAAGCCGCTCCGAAAGAAAATCTCACTCCACTATACCAAACCTCTATATGTTGCATATTGTAGAATGCAATACCATCATATGTTGTGAAAGATTTTTCAATGAACTTTCCATTGCACTTATCACATTTAGACATGAGTTGGTGCTCAGATATTTGTAGATTGAATATTTCAATATCCTCAAAAGCTATCTTTCTTACAAAATGTTTTTGTAACTATAATATCTGACCAAAATCTCTCGCGCATTTTTCTATAAAGTTTAAGAACTCCTTTCAGCCAAAATCTGTCGTCCACCTGTTTTCCTTTTCGAAATGACTATTTGGCGTTGCATTTAGAAATGTACAAAATCCTGCACCATACCTACAGAAATCCGAATCATTGTACTTTGAAATGTTTTCAGCCCTTGATATTTTTCTATCAATTTTTATCGCTTTCAATTGATTTTAATTTGCGTATGTTCACTTCACCGACCACTTTATTATTATTTTAGACTTTTTAAATTTCATTTTAAATTGTAAAGTATATTTCCGTGAGATATATAATATAATATTCTAAAATAAAAATGTATATAATGGAGGAGGATTCCGGCGTGGCTTCAGGGGCTGATGATGAAGCAGATTCCGATGCTGGTGAGGAGGCTGGAAATGAAAATGATGGGGAAGACACTGCGGACGAGGAAAACAATGAAGAGGATGATGATGCTGCAGCAAACATGGACCAAGATAACTCATTCGCTTCTCAGGAGGAGGAGGAAAATGCCACAGAAAGCACAGAGCAGGACACCACTTCACCATCAGACTAACCATGGTGTTTGTGTGCTCTCAGGTTCCTGTTTCCTTTCCAGTAAATAGCTATGTATGATAATTTTATTAAACTTCTGGCGTTGTCTATGACTGGTTTAGACAAGTTTTTGGTCTAATTTTTGTATTGGTGCTGAGCTCTGTTGCTCTACTTCTGGCAGACCATTTGTCTGGGACTGGTTTAGCTAAGTTTTTTATAAGGAGTGTATTGGTGCTGAGCTTTGTTGCTCTATATCTGGTGCACCATCTGAAGTTTGTTCTGCAATGCTGCAGATCTTATAAACTCTGGAATGTTATTTAAGTATTATATATAAATATTGAAATTTGGCTTCGGCCTTTATCGACCAAAAATAAATAAAAATGTATATAATAGTCTCAAGAATATTAACATTTTGAGGATAATTGATGCCAAACATAAGCCATATTTCTTTAGCAACATCACAGTCTAACAAATTTCAAAGGCACCATACTAACCTCTTTTGGAGCATTCTCTCTTCTAACATTTTATGGCAGATTGGAAAATCAGAAATGAAGACAGGTATCAAAATATCCCTAGAATCCTTACTGATTCTTTTGTAAGCTCACCCATTTAAAAATTTCCTTGCAGGTTATGATATACATGATGATAGATCGTGATAAGCTGAAAAGGTTCTTGAAAGGTGGTCATGATACGATGGTTGCTTTTGAAATGAAGGATGGATATGACTGGAGAAAGAACATGGATAACCTTGCTGCCTTTGAGGAGACTGTGAAGATGCTCAACCACGAGATTAAGAAGAAGATGAATGCTACTGATGACCAAATCCTCATGCTTAATCAAATCCAAGAAAGGTTTGAGCATGGTTTGGATGGAGGGCCCCAAAGGATGGACTACTTGGGCTGAGTCTTACAAAAATATTTTACTTAGTGATCTATCTTTTTTGATTTCATGTTATGTATCTCATGCCACACTTCAATATATATTTTCTGGTTCTGGTGAACTCCGTGTTTTGCTCCTATAGATGTAATTATCTTTTTCTAATATCTCTATAGTTAATATAAAAAACGTATATAATATAAATATATTATGTATTTATACAAATCTAAACTTATATTGTTATTATATAATTTTGTGTTATTTTAAAAATTGTTAATTATCAAATTTTTAATGAATTTTGTTTTAAAATTTTAATTTTTTATTTTAAATTATAAAATATAATTTTTTCAAGTATTCTAAATCTATGATTATAAAATAAAATTACATATAATAAAAATATGTTACATTTAAATATTTTAACATAATATTTAAATATTATATATTTAATATTTATATAATTATACATTATCAATATAAATATAAAATAGTTTATAATATATTTTTATAAGAGAGAGACTTGTTTTTAACAATTAACCATGCTATTTACTCTAAATAGTATAAGGATAAAACTCAATAGTCCATGTACTTCTTAGGTGAATATTGTAGGCTAATCCAAAATCATGCAAGTTAGGGTCCTTTGAGTTTACATGGTGATTTTTTCAGCTTCATCAAAAAATAAACTTATCTACAAGTATATGGAACTCTCCATATACATTGGCTCAGGACTTTCAAATATATTGAGACACATCATTGAGATCTCTCATAATGTATTCTAATAACTTTAGATGAAATTGTCAACACACATTCAAATATGTGGCTTTGATTTATGTTTCCGTGCTTTTTTATATTTTAATTTTTCTGAAATTGTTTGCTACTGCGTTGGGTTTAAAAAATAGAAATAATGCTTTATATATTAGAAGTTTTTGTTTTTGTGGAAAAGAAAAATCTATAGGGAATAATAAAAAAGAAAAGTAAATAATTAAATCTAAACTATGGTTTATAACTAGCAATTGCACCTTGGTGTGCAATGGGTACACCGAAGAGGTATGGAAGGTCAATTAGAAAAAAATAAAATCTTTTTGTGTACAATTATGTTGTACATTAGTTCAATTTCTAGGTGATTTGAAAATTGATATAGATATATGGGAAGAGAAAGGGAGAGAAAGGTAGAGATAAATAGATAGATAACAAAATAGAGGGGAAGTTAAGGAGGAAGATATGGGGAGGGAGAGGTAGACAAGGGAGGAAGAGATATAGGGGAAGAGAGGGGGAGGGTAAGGGGAGAGAGGGATATATATAGGTAGAGATAAAAAGATAAAAATATATGAAGATGGAGAGATATGAAGATAGAGATAGAGACGAAGATAATGAAATATAGATAGACATGAAGAGGGAGATATATGAAGATAGAGATAGAGGGGGCAATAGTGAGAGAGAGAGATATAGAGATAGGGATATGGAAGAAGAAAAGTTGTTGGTGTGAGAGAGATAGAGACATGGGTGCAGACAAATATAGAGAATGAGAGATATATAAATAGATAGTGAGGGAGGAAGAAAAAATATAGAAGTAGAGAGACGTAGAAAAGGAGCAATAGGGAGAGAGTGGGTATGATAGAGAGGCAGATACATAGATATGGTGTGAAGGATAAAGGGGGAAGAGAAAGGGTTAGGAGAGGTAAAGAGATCTATAGATATATAGAGAGACACAAAAATAGATATGGAGAGGGAGGGGAGAGAGAAAGTTATATATAAAGATATAAATAGCAAGATATGATATTTCTTAATATATAGAATCTAATATAATAAATAAATATAAATATAATATAATGTCTAAAATAAATTTAATGGGTGACCTCTCAGGAAGTTTTAGTGCTTGACCTCTATGAGCATCACCTAAATACAATGATGCTAGGTGTTGCATTCATTCTCATGATAGATGGGTTCTTGTGAACCACTTTCCATGAAACATGGGTCAGTGAATTTGACTCAAAAACTACATAATTGAATCCTGATAGTAATATCACAATTTGACTTCTATGGAAAATATCTCCTACTTATTAATTGATGAGGTCAAGGGGCTTTCTGATGAATGGTTCATAAGGCATAACACTTGTTGAAGGTTTTGTGAATGAGCTTACAAGAAAAGTGGGCTTAACCTTGGATGAAACTCGTGGTTAAGTGCACTTGAGCTGAAGTAATACTGGAATGGATGACCTCCCAAGAAGTCTTGATGATTCACCTCTGTGAACATCTCCTAGATGTAATGAATGAAAAGTGTTCTATTCATTCTCATGAGAAACGAGTCATTGTAAAACACTACTCATGAAACATGGGTCAATAAGTTTGACTCAAAAACTATAACGTTGAATCCTGATAGCAATGTCACAATTTGACTTGTTTTGGAAAATATCTCCTACTTATCAATTGGTGAGCTTAAGGGGATTTCTAATGAATGGTTCATAAGGCGTGCAACACTTGCTGAAGGTTTTGTAAATGGGGGTTTCAAGAAAAGTGGGCTTAATCTTGGAAGAAACTTTATGGTTGAGTGTGCTTGAAATGGAATACTACTGGGATGGGTGACCTCCCAAGAAGTATTGTGCTTCACCTGTATGAGCATCACCTAGATGCAATGAGTGCTAAGTGTTTCCATTCATTCTATTAAGAGAAGGGTTATTGTGAACCACTACCTCATGAAACACAGGTCAATGAGTTTGACTAAAAAAATACCAAGTTGAATCCTGATACTAGTATCACAATTTGACTTGTGGAAAATATCTCCTAATTATCAATTCATGAGCTTAAGGGGCTTTGCAATGAATGGTTCATAAGGCATACCACTTACATCAATAAGACTACACCTTCAATTAATTTTTAATTCCACATTTTATGCTCCCATCCCACTTATCTTTGGTGTACCCATTGCACACTAAGGTGTAATTGCTAGTGAGTATATATTGCAAACAGTGTTTCCATGAGATGAACTATTCTTTGAGATGACTTGTCAAACAGTCCATGGTTCCACATCTTGCACACATATATATACTAGAACATTTTGAGATATAACTGCGACCGAGTGTAGTTACTTGAAAATTCTCAATGTCCTTTTCAACAAATCCACTTCTTGCATATCTAGCAACCACACATTCTCAAGGGGTCTCATTTCTTCGACGGTGTTTGTCAAATAGTTCACATGCTTTGTATTGCTTTAAGCACGCTTTTTTAATTGAAGATTTGAGAGCTCCCTTGTAAAATTCAAATGCATATTCTAAAATCATTTCATTTCTTTTCTTGGGATGATAACTGCTTGTGGCATTCCGTCAACCAACTCAGGATCACTGTCTATGTTTCCACATCTTGCATGGCTTCCAATTGCATCTGTTTGAAAGTTTCTGAAGCCTTTTTAGCCAATCTATTTCTATCAACAACATTGCATGAGATGATATCCTTTTGAGGCACTCTTTTTAAAAACATATTGCGGGCCTTGTTCATGCACATCTACACTTTGTATATTATATATATATATGTATATATGTATATATATATATATATATGTATATATGTATAGTATATATATATATATCATGTATATATATATGTATATATATAAAATATATACATATATAGATATATATATATACATACATATATATATATATATATATATATTAATATATAATATATATATATATATATATATATATATATATATATATATATATATATATATATGTGTATATATATATTTATATATGTACTATATATGTATATATATGTATATATATATATATATATATATGTATATATATATATATATATGTTATATATATATATATATGTATATATATATGTATATATATCTATATATATATATCTATATATATATATATATCTATTTAGATATATATATATTATATATGTATATATATATTATATATATATGTATATGTATATATATATGTATATAT
>BSBK01013758.1:0-84177 GCA_027943335.1 Chamaecyparis obtusa | reverse complement strand
CAACCCAATCGCCGCCTCCTGTAAATGCCTCCCTTCCTTTTGTGGATGGCATCTCACAAAAAATTACCCAAAATTTTAACTAGAAATGGCCTTTGTGTTATCTTCAAACCCCTTTAGAAGTTAAGAAATAGGGGTTCCCTCCCTCAAGGACTCCAGAAATGTTTTTCTTGACTCTAGAGTCTACAAGATTGTGTGCTCGTGTGGTATTCCCTATATAGGGGAAAAAGGTCGCTCATTCCTTACCAAAATCTGTGAGCATAGTGACAATATTAAGCATGATAGGGTCCACAAGTTGGCTTTAGCAAAGCACTCCTTTTCCACCAAACATCATATTTGTCTTGAGAGCACCCAAATCATGTCCCAAGGAAGATAACTACTTTAAGAGGATGCTAAAGGAGGCCATTGTTATCAACCACTACCCCATTAAGCTTAATGATGATGATGGATGGTCCATCAACCCCTCTTGGCAACCCTTTTTAAGCTCGCTTGGCAATCTCAATCAACCTATTGGTGCTTTTCCTTGCAGGACCAAGCTTGAATCAAATAGTTGGGCTTAAAACATTGGTTAGGCACTCAAGCTTGACAAGAAAAACAAACCAATTGATGAGGATAAAGAGAAATCCTCCTTCTTCTTTGAGCTCCACATTCACTCAGGCAGGTATTTCCTTATCTGGACATTCAAGACACCTCATGACAAAACAAAGGCCTATAGATAGATTAATGTGGAATAGCAGTCAATCTCCTATAGGTATCCTGTACCCCAATGATAGAAAATCTCATGCAATAGCCCTACTTGCATGGAATGAGACTGAAAGCTAGAAACCTATCCTAACAACAAGAAAGGGAAAGGGTGGAACTGAAAGGAAATGATTTGAAAGATGAGTTTGAAAGGACCCCTCAGAAACCCTAAGTCTCTGATAGACCAGTGTCTTGTCCAATGGGCCACAGAGTCAAATACCCTACTGCAAGAGATAGCTATGAAACAAGAAAACAATAGATTTAATGTGTTGATGCCAAACATCAATCAAACACCATGACCAAACCTCAACTTAGTACCCATTCTGTCCATTCAAATATGTTATTATCCATCAACAGATTTTGACCCTCCCCTTAGAAGAGACCTATGAATAGATAATACATTGACCAGCATCCACTAGAAGACAAGCATAAAAATATCCTTGACACTTCAGCTCATACATACATTAACACTAATTTTGAACTAGTTATCCCTGCGAAGACAACTCCACTTGCAAACACTTAGGCAATGCAAACAGACAACTCAAACACCCTTGATGCATGATTAATGATTCAAAATTCAAATGGAGATAGCTTGGTAGCAGTAAGAATGTATTAAATTCTCATACATAAGACAAATCAATTCCAATATGCATTATATTCTCTGAACCAGCAAGAGAAAGAGGAACACCCTATATGCAGAGAGAAGGAGAAAATCTACAGGAAAAAGACCCTTCACATGGAACCAATTCTCCTAAAAAATTTTGCAGAAGAAGGAACCCTTACAAAATTGAATAAGTTGCAATTTATACCACTAGCTGCCTTGGAATTCTCAGAGAGAATGCAACAAGCTACAAACAACTAGGGCTAGGGTTTGGGTCTCACTCAACAGTCACAAAATTTACTGCAAATACTCCTTGAGCCAAGACTGTCCTTCACCAGGTACCAAATCAACCTCTACATTTAACGCATAGACCCTGGACCATACTGCGAATGACAACCAATCACTTCTCACCAAACAGGGTCACTTCTGCATTGAAAACCAGTCCTTTCTGGTCGCTGGAAACCCTCAGAAGATTTGAATTTGAAATCAAATGGCCACATCTTTGGCGCCTAGCTCATCAACGGTCACGATTCGAATGGAGATCAACTTTATATCCCTGTCATTAGATCTTTATCTTTTCCAGGCTTCGCAACTCTAACTCATCCAGGCACCTCAGGTTTCATTCAGTGAACTAGTGACAAAGCACTTCTTAGACATGGAATGGAAAACTTAAGGGTGGCTGCAAGAAGTTGGGTGCCATTTTTTTGCAAAAAGTGGAAGTGTTTTTCCTATTTTTCAAAATTTATCTGAATTGATCTCAAAATTTGAGGCACTTAGAGATTGAATCTCAGAAAAATTCACTAATAGAAAATTGTAGTACTTGGAGTCTACTTTTCAAATATATAATTTATTTTAATACCCACATGGTATAAATTATATTTTGATAGTCATATTTGAAAACCACTTTTTCAAAATGCCTATTTCAGGACCATACCACATCCGTGTACGGCCACCATATTTTGACACAAATAAATGAATTTTTTTAAATCCTTTTTAGGGAAGATACCTAAGACATAGAATATTGATGAGAATATTTTTTCTTATTTTTTTGTTTTGTAAATTATTTTTTATTAATTTTTAATTAACAATAAAGCTTATTTTTCAAACCTCTCGTGTACGGCCACCATAATTTACTATAATTTTTCTTTTTTCAAAAATTCTTTTTTTTTAAATTCAAAAGAATTGAATCTAGATTGATGACATATAATTTATTTTTAAAAATATTTAAAAATTGAAAAGTTATTAAAGTTTTAGTGAGTCTCACTATTTTACGTTTATGTACCACTATCAACTAATAAATAATGTAAAAATAGTAAAAATAACCATATTATTATGAAATTTATATTTTTAGAATCGTGATAGTGAGATCTTTAATGGGTTTTTGTTTTGTCAAAAAAATCGATCTAGAAGGGCTTCAAAAAATTACGGTAAGCCTTAAAATTTTTATTTCAATGCCTTAGCCAAAATTTTGGAGGCTAAGACAGGCTTGGTCTCACCAAACCTATCCCAAACCAAAAATTGAGGCAGAGTGAAAACTTTCGCGTGCATATTTTAAGAAACGAGCACCCGTTATTTAAATTCAAAAAATGGGCACCCGTTTCATAAATTTAAAAATGTGTTTAAAAAAACATTTTAAATTAAAAAAAAATTTAAATTTTTTTTAGAAACAGGTACCCGTTTTTAAAAAAAATGGGTGCCCGTTTCTGGAAAAAATGGGTACCCGCTTTTGAATTTCGGATCGGATGTCCGAGCCTAAAACGGGCACCCGTTTTAAAAAAATAGGTGCTCGTTTCAAGCGGCACAAATTTTCAAGTCGTGGACTTCCACGGAATTGGCACCCAACTTTTTGCTTCTTCCCTTAACTCCAGTTAGACTCTATGAACACACGACTGCACGTGTTAAAATAGCCCACCTAAGTCATCTAGTGAACTGATGACCAAAAGCATTTCGCTAGTTCGCAGAAAACATCATGCCTCCGCTAAAGAACTTAGCGACCTCGTGACTTCCCTTCGCTGAATTGCCAGACCAACTAGCAAGTGAGCGACAAGCCAGAAATATATTGGCACTGCCAGATATTTATCCACTCCACCATTTACTCTACAACCGTGACAACAGACGGTCAGTTGCATGATCACATAGCTCGGGGACGTGCTATGTGAACATGCGACAACCTGCAATCTGAAACCACCAGCACAACTGCCGCCGCAAAGGGTTACGTAAAAATGTCAGTCACATGATCGCATAGCCTTGAAAATGGCTATGCAAACATGTGACTAACCGTTAGCATTCACCGCTAAAGCCAAATACACTCAGGCACTACAAACACGGGTCCCACCGTAAACCTCCTACCACCGGCACACCGGAAACCAATCAGAACTTAGCACATCATCACCATAGTCGCCACATTACCACCTCTCACTAGGCCCTAGAGACATGCATCGACCGATCGCATGATCACATAGCCAAAGAATGGGCTATGCAATCATGCGACAACCAACCAAAAGCTGCCACATGACCACCAGTGTAGTCATTGCTGAAAAGACCCAACTTGCAAAAATCTTTGAAAATCCAGGCCCACTAAGAAAATCCACCCCAGCACCGTGGACATGTGTCAATCGGTTGCATGATCGCATAGCCAAAACTGGGCTATGCAATCATGCGACAGCCAACCCCAGGCTGCCACATCACCACCTCGGACCACGAAACTGCAACCATCAACTGCGAAGAGCTAGGACCCACGCGGATAGATGGCAAGAGGTTGCATGATCACATGTCAGAAAAGTCTGACATGCGACCATGCAACAGCCAATAAGAATATGCCATCTGCCACCCCCTGACACCGGGCCCACATCACGCTCACATAAGAAAATTCGATGGCCATCACAAAAGTGCTAAGGATAAACATCGTGCAACTTCACCAAGCGAACAAGCGACATCCACAAATCTTGTCTGAGCTTTAACCACACTGGGCAATGGGAAGAGCTGGGGCCCACCAACGGATCGCACCTGCGTAGTTAAGACCAAGGTTGAAAACACATAAGATTTTTGACATAGAGAAAGACTGAAAACACATAGAGTTTTCGATGCCAAATGATAAGTGCACAAAAGTAGGAAACACAGGGTCAAAAACAACGAAGGCTGAAAACACAGACTGAAAACATCATAGATTTTTTAAAACACTATGGGTTTTTGACACTGTGGCAGAACTTTAAAGATGCTTCCCGTAGACCCTAGAATTTGAATATCTTTCTGGGTTTGGCAATTTAGGAGATGCAGTTTGGATTGAAGCAAGGTGACAACAAGAGGAACACAGGGCAGGACACTTCAAGAAAATTTGCAAGAAAATAGGACATTTTAAATGATTTTTGCTATGACAGAAAAATAGCCTAACAGTGGCTCTGGTTGGGGATGCATGGCTCTTGTAGGCATGGCAAGAATTCAGAATCACTGGGAGAGCAGACCAACTCAAAAGCACAATCCTTATCACTCTAGAAATTCTCAAAACTCAAAACTCCAAGGCTCTCGAAAGCTGGCTCTTTATTCCAACTAACACTACTACTGAAGCAAAGCTACTGTACAAAAATTTACACAACTAAAACTGCTAAACCACACCAATCATTTACCTCTATCAAACACTTGGTCCTCATCCCTTTGCATAGAGATGACCCTGGAATTTTTCCTTTCATATACATGGTCAAACTCATGAAAACTCTTGATAGGCAAATCCACAAGAATGTAATAAGTGTATTCATCTTTGCCCAGTGTATGAGGATCAAAATCTATCTTATCATACTAGACTGCCTCACACATACACCCCTCAAAATCAAGAATGAAATTAGCTTGCAGCAAAACTTTGTAACCACTTCCCATTACATCTTGCAAGCTAATGTAAGGCCGATCATCATGAAATGTGAGTACACTTACTAGCTGAGAATTAACATCATCCTTATCACCATGTTCAACACTTGAACTCAATTCAAAACCAAAATCCTCATACTCACATCCATCCAACTTAGAAACATAATCAGCACCCTGCAAATAATTACTACAACAACTATGAAAATAAAAAATTTCATAGCAAGGCACGTCTTCAAGCTCATCGGAAACTAGCAGACTATCACAAACATCCTTTTCATCACTAGCCAGATCCTATTGGAAACAGACATATTCTGGCTGAAATAGCTCTGGAAACACAGTGTAGTGCATTTTCAAAACATCATAACTCCTCACTGTTTCCAAATCTGAAAAACACATTTCAAGAGGAAAATCACTTCCTCTTTCCTCTTCACTTTCCAATGCAGACCTAGAAATTGAATCAACCAGATAAGTAGTATTTACATTCACTTTACAATCTAGTTCTTCCTTATCTGACTGAAACAAAATGTTGATTTCTTCTTCCATATCTCCATAGGTCTCCACTAAAAAACCTTCAATCACTGGCACATATAAATTTGAAAGTGGGATCATACTAACATCTCCATACATGTTCTTATCTTCAAAAAGAAACTTACCTTCAGATTCACAACTTGAGTGATGTTTATCAAAAAACCCTTGCTGGTTCAAAATCATTACACTTGTAGACTCATGATCGGTATCAAAAGAATCATACTCACTTTGATACCACCTATCTTCATTTAATTCATGCAAAAATGCTACCCGGCTATCGACATTCGAACCAGAAACTACCCACTTCATCAGATGAACATTCATCATCAGCAAAAGACTGATTACAAACATTACTAATCATACCTTCATCTGATACACTTTCAGCATAACACTCTTCTGAAAGATAGCTATTTGGTTCATTGTCATAATCTAAAGGTACACATTCACTGGACTAAGCAAGTTCTTTGTCCATGGCTCTACACACCTCTAGTTCTTCAAGTTTCTTACCATTAATGGCAAGAGCTAACTCCAGTTCCTCAATTTGCTGTGAGCCCCATGCATACAGTCGTTCATCATATTGAGTTTCAGCTAGATATACATCAGCAATAAGTTCATCATCCACACAAGCTTCAGTTACATACAATCTTCTTCTTCAAGTGATGCACGATATGGCTGTAAGTTACTTTCCTCTACATGATCATGGATCATATCCTGCCTAGAAAACTGAGGCACATCACTAACAGGGACAAGAATATGCTGATATGGCTCTAAACCTTTCAGTGCATCCCTTTTCCTATTATCTACCACATTCTGAGAATGAAAATCAGCAGCAACATGTGGTCTTCTTACAACATGATATCTCCAATTAGATTCAATATCCATTGCAAACTGAAAATCCTGATACAAAGTTAGTGGTTCCTTATCCCTTAAGTCAAAATTCAAATTCTTATCAAAAGCATTCAAGTAGATAATCAAACAGATATCATCACTTGGCCTGCACTTCCCAGGGATATTTTCCCATGTCTTGATAAATCTGGCATTGAAACTAGGAACCAACTCATCTTCCTCCATTTGTATATCCATAAGGGCCTTAAGCATGTCAAAGTCATTTACCTTTTCAGCAAATCAGACTAAGAAACTTGCAACTAAATCATTCCATGAAGAGATGACATTATCAGGCAAACATGAGAGCCAATCTCTTCCATCTCCTATCAGTGATCGAATGAATAATCTCATTATCACATCTTCATGCTCAACACCATAGTCACACATCACATCTGAAAAATTTCTAGCATGTTGATAGGAAGACTCAAAGCTTTCCCCACTGAACTTTGGTAAAAATTTTATAACATTTAGGGGAATGGAGTTTGGATAACTAGGTACACCAACAAAATTCACAGCCGGGTAACCTCTTAAGCAAAAATTTCCTTTAATACCCATGACTTAACAAATATTTTCAAAGGAGTAAAACCATTTACTATTGAAATTATTGAAACTTAATTTGAAAACTCCTTTGAAATTACTACACACTTAGAAAAAGGAGAAATACCTAGAACACCTCCTGAATGTTGTTGCCTTCTTCTCAACTAAGTCTAGTCCCAACAAAACTGCACAACTCAGGTTCTTTAGCATAGAGTCGCCACCTCTCTTTAGAGGACACAAACTCACTGATCTATCTTGAAACTTCAATAGACTCTGAGCACTCTCACAGTAAAGCCACATGTAAATCAATTAGCAAATCCAGGTAACACACTACAAATTTGAAAAGCAATTATCAGATTGGAAAGCATATAAGAGTCTTCCTCAAACTGAAAACAACACGACTCTGGGATGATCCAGCCAAGCAAGGAAGCTTGCTACCATTTACTTCTTCCCCAGTGGAGTCTCCATCTTGTTGGTGACTCGGATTGGCCAAACCAATCTGGTCAATAAGATTTTGAATATTTCAATATGACTGCAACTAGAGCTCCTTAATAGGTTTTCCTTGTGTTCTCCCCAGTAGAGTCGCTACTTTGTTGGTGCTTTTCCTTGCAAGACAAAGCTTGAATCAAATAGTTGGGCTTAAAACACTGGTTAGGCAATCAAGCTTGACAAGAAAAACAAACCAATTGATGAGGATAAAGAGAAATCCTCCTTCTTTGAGCTCCACATTCACTCAGGCGGGTATTGCCTTATCTGCACATTCAAGACACCTCATGACAAAACCAAAGGCCTGTAGATAGATTAATGTGGAACAGTAGTCAATCTCCTATAGGTATCCTATACCCCAACGATAGAAAATCTCATGCAATAGCCCTACTTGCATGGAATGAGACTAAAAGCTAGAAACCTATCCTAACAACAAGAAAGGGAAAGGGTGGAACTGAAAGGAAATGATTTGAAAGATGAGTTTGAAAGGACCCCTGAGAAACCCTAAGTCTCTGATAGACCAGTGCCTTGTCCAATGGGCCACATAGTCAAATACCCTACTGCAAGAGATAGCTATGAAACAAGAAAACAATATATTCAATGTGTTGATGCCAGACATCAATCACACACCATGACCAAACCTCAACTTAGTACCCACCTGTGCATTCAAATATGTTATTATCCATCAAAGGATTTTGACCCTCCCCTTAGAAGAGACCTATGAATAGATAATACATTGATCAGCATCCACTAGAAGACAGACATGAAATATCCTTGACACTTCAGCTCATACATACATGAACACTAACTCTGAACCAGTTATCCTTGTGAAGACAACTCCATTTGCAAACACTTAGGCAATGCAAACAAACAAATCAAACACCCTTGATGCATGATTAATGATTCAAAATTCAAATGGAGATAGCTTGGTAATAGTAAGAATGTATTAAATTCTCATACATAAGACAAATCAATTCCAATATGCATTATATTCTCTAAACCAACAAGAGAAAGAGGAACACCCTATATGCAGAGAGAAGGAGAAAATCTATAGAAAAAAGACCCTTCACATGGAACCAATTCTTCTCAAAAAATTTGCAGAAGAAGGAACCCTTACAAAACTGAACAACCTGCAATTTATACCACTAGCTGCCTTGGAATTCTCAGAGAGAATGCAACAAGCTACGAACAGCTAGGGATAGGGTTTGGGTCTCACTCAATAGTCACAAAATTTACTACAAATACTCCTCGTGCCAAGACTGTCCTTCACCAGGTACCAAATCAACCTCTGCATTTAACTGCATAGACCCTAGACCATACTGCTGTGTGCTATAAATGTGTCACACTTCTATGAATCATTACATTCAAGAACACTCAAGAATGATGTCTCAAAAATTGATCCATAGCTCCCTAGGCATGGAGTGCAAGGGTTTTAAGAATGCTCTCAGCTAGAGCTATTTAACCAATAACCTTGTTAGTAAACCATGCAATGGGAGATTCAATGAAGACAAGGGCAAGAATGCCAATATCCTCAAGAATCAAGAATGAAAAATGCAATGCAATGCTAGATTAAGATGAATATGCAAGCTAAACTATGGAAATGAAAGAACAAGTATTACAAAGCCTCCTAGTTAAGCTAGATGAATTAATCTAAAGCATAAAGGAAATTTAAGCTAAGAGTGCCATGATAATGAAGCTACTATGCAAGAAATGAAACTATGATAACATGTAGATGCAAAAGCCAAGAATGCTCCAAATCTTCAAAAAGCTCCAAAATGACCTAGAAAACTTGCAGCATAACATTAGCATAAAAACCTAAGATGTCCAAATGAAGAAGAGAGCTCTCCTTTTAAAGGAAATGAGAAGGAATGGACCATGGAGATTAAGAGGAAAAAGATTTAATCAAGGATGGAGCTTGAAAGAGGAGCAATCCATGTGCACAAGTATCCTCCAATGAGAAAATAGGAGTTGACTTTTGTGTCCATATAAGACAAAAAGAACTTTTATCTTTTTTATAAAATAAGAATAATGATTTATTTGTGCAACTTAGGATAAGAGGAAAAGTGGGGGCTTTTTATTTATTAAAAGGGGAGGAAATATTCCTTTTAAATAAATAAAAACTTAGGATAAGATGGTTAGCCCATAGAAAATAATCGAATAAATGACAAAACTAGGATTTGATCAAGAATAAGCAATTTATGATTTAGCAAAAGGGGCTAATAGTCTAGGTGACCATTTTTAGGTGTATACATTTTCCCCTCTTTGACTACTGTGTGATCGATCTAGGAACACATTACGTCAAAGAATGAAGTTGAAATGTGAGATCGATTTGGGATCACAAAGCAACTCAGATCAGCCAAGAAAGAAAGAGATAGCCAAGAAGGCAAGAAATAGCATTTTGACTCCAAAGAATGAAGTGCAGAGAGATAGAAAATCCTGCATGATCAGCCTGGTAGCGACAGTACTGAACACTTAAGAAAGAGATAGCCAATCAGATATGATGTGTCTGCCCCCTCAGGATTGAAAGTGAAATCCAGGTAGAGGGAATGTAGAAACAAGAGCAACATGATCAAATCAGTAGAAATCATAATCGAAGAAAGAGAATAGAATAACCATCAAGCAGTGAAGATATTCCCCACACATGGGACACAGGGCATGAACCTATCGGTCCCTCAACTCGTAAACACCATGGAGAGAGGAGTTGAACTTGGGATTTGAAAGTGAATGAAAGACTAGAAGTTGAGAGAGATGGGGATGAAGAGGTGAAGAATGCCCCAGCGAAGATCGAAGGATCAGGCCTCAAAAGGTCAGCCAACTACACGGAAGAAGAAGAAAGGTGAATGCGGATTTCAGTTTCAATCTTGAAATGAAGAGAAAATGATGTGATATGAAAGACCAGAAGTGAAAGACATGATCGGGAAGAAGCGAAAGGGGAGTGCAGTTTGATTAACAAGTCCATGTAAGATGAAAAGAAGAGCTCTCTCCATATGCAAGATGCAAAACTAAACTAACATGAACCTAAGAATGCAAGCTACATGAAAATGGTTTACTTGCAAGGTCATAATGTTAATAGACATCTAATATTCATCATTGAGTGTTATTGGTAGTGTCGTAAGATCATACAATACACACTCGCATAACTATGTGGATCTGAATATGATCTATATTAGATAAAAATGTAGAAATCCATCAAAGATATGTAGGTCAAGATGACTTAATGTAGTGAGATTACCTAAGTTTGATATGGCGAGATTATGCTTATATCAAGACACATGAAAGTCAGGATAACTAGAAGCATGCACTCGCAAAACAGTCAAGGATAATACCTTGTAGGTCCATAGTGTCAAGTAAAACTAGCATAAATGTTCATGATAGTTAGGACCAACAAAATATACCCACAAGCAGAAAAAATAATAGAACATGTTCTCATTCCCTTAGTCTTCTAGCTATGCATCATCAAAAATGATCATAGGGGGAGAACACTCAGCATAGAAATCATCATAGATAGAACACAAAGAAATAAAGCCAAGCAAGTCTCAGCGAGTCAAATGTTTAAGTTCATGTGTGTAGGTCATAGAGTCAAACTTTGAGTATCGCATCTGCTAGTGAGAAATATTGCATCATCTAGACTGCGGGTAGGATATCTGATAAGTGTTGAGAAACACTCGATGCTAGGGTAGTGTTGAAAAACACAGTTGGGGTGGTGTTGAAAAACACCATTTGCGAAGTGTCTAAGAAACCCAGATGCACAAAGAGACCCAAGATAAGCTTAAAACAACGTATGCCCCCTAGACTAAGACAAGAGTTAATTCCAGGCTAGGAGAGGCAAAGTGAGAAGTGGAGCGAATGAGTGCCATGCAAGAATGATAGACATAGGTGCAGAAGGTCTCAAGCAACACCTATTTCTAGATTTTCACCACTTGATAGATTTATTGCAAATTTTTTTTTAGGACTTTTTATAATTTTTTTTGTATTTTTGCTACCAAGGCGCCTGTTTTCAGGTTTTCACTAAGGAACTTATTCAATTTTTTTTATTTTTTTGAATTTTTTGATTTTTTTATATTTTTTAGGACTTTATATGCTTTTTAGAATTTTTTTAGCATCATATATGAATTTTTTGTGGAGTTTTTTCAGAATCATAAAGTATGTACAAAGAATGCCCTAGATAGAAATAGGCATCAAGAATCTGCTTCCTCTGATGTAGAGAACTGATAGGCCCCAGGCCCAAATGCTGAAACTATGATGATAAGAGGTCTCAACCAGTTCGACCAATAATAACCAGCCCTAGGCAATGTCTGAGCTAGTAGAGGATCATTAGAATGTGATCCACATATGCCATCGTGGATTTCAGCTAGCACTTTTTCTGACTCCTCTATTTCTAGACATTTAAGGAGAGTTTCATCTAGACCCTTCCTATACAAGTCACCAGAGACAAGGGCAAAGTGCAAGGGATGGTGGAAAGAATGGCATGGTGGATTTGCAGGAGGAATATGAGGTGGAAGATATGAAAAGATGGTAGGATTGTAAGATTTGTGAGCAAGATAGCATAATTCGTCCACCAGGAACTTGAAGTGAAATTTATGATTTTTCATTTGTAAGATGGATGTTGAAGTAACCAAGGCATTACCAACTTTGTTCTTAGCTCTAGGAATGGGCTGAAGTGTAACAGATATGAGATCATGCTTGAAGTAGTGCACCATTTTTTTGTAGAGAATCAGCTTGTCATCTTTTATTTGATAATCATTATTTTTGAGCAGATTTTTATTTTTACTTTTCTTAGGTTCAGATATCACCACAATGTGGTTTTCACCATCTGACCATTGCTCTTTTCTTTTGACTTGATGATTGCGATACTTGATTGTTGATTCAATCTTTTTAGTTGCTAGTTCACTGGTAGAAGAAGTAACAGGTGTTGATGCGAGATGAAATGAAGTGATTGGTTCAATAGAATTTATGTGAGGGATGTCATCTCTGGTGACAAGAGAAGTTGAGCCTATAGGGTAAGCTCCAAAAGTAGCTAGATCTATATTTTTCATAGAAGGACCAACATAGTCTACTAAGGCAATACGGGGAACAAACCCATCAGACCCTACATGAGACTCATCAACTACGTTGGGAGGGTTACCAGAGGTATGAACTACATCAACATCCATATCTATCATGGAAGAATCTTCTAGAAGAGGCTTAAGATGCCGAGAAGTAGAGATACTCATGTCATTATGTGAGAGATCACCTTTTTGTAGCAGTTGTGCAATGTTGCAACATTGTCTATCATAGTGCAATGATTCTTTAGGCACATAGGTTCTAGACATAGAGGCCTCAGCCATATCATCAGTAGATATACATTCTTCTCCCCAAAGAAGTGAAGTAGAAGGAAGATCATCTCCCATTTGAGCCATAGTGTGTAGCGGTGACTCATCTGTATCTGTGTCTGAATTACTGAGCATGGGAGTATTTTTGGAATTATCAAGGAGGGAAAATCTACCCTCATCATCTCTATAGATCCACTCTTGAATAGCTTGTTCTTCTCTTTCTACTTCTAAAGGAATGGATGAAGGAACAAAAGTATCAAAGATTGTCATAGCAGAAGTGGAAGGCTTCATCTGATCAAAAGGTCTCCCATATGACCTAGGAGAAATAGTTATAGAAGCAAAGGAATCTAGCGTATATTCACCCATACCAAGGCTCATCATCTTAAGTGTTTTATCAGTAGTAACTAGAGACATACTAGGATTAATAGAAGGTTCATTGTGAGGAACAAATTTTTTAGCAGCAGTAAGAGCATTAATAGCAAAAATATGGTCTCTAGGAATCACAACTTCAGTGCCATTGTATGGAAATTTGACACACTGATGATAAGTGGAAAGAATAGCCTACATGTCATGAATCCAAGGATGACCCAAAAGAATGTTATATGCGAGTGGGATGTCCAATACTTGGAAGCTAATATCTTTCATGACAGGGCCCACTCGGACAGGCAGCATGACAAGACCTTTGGAAGATCTTTCCACTTCATCATAAGATTTTATAGTAATCTTCTTTTTAGAATCCACAGCAAATTTTGACAAACCCAATTGTTGTATGACATTGAAAGAAACAATATTTAACCCTGAACCATTGTCTATCAGGACTCGGTAGACTCGGGTATTGTAGACTAGAACTTCAATGTGTAAAGCTAGATTATGTGGGTGAGCAATAGATATGTCATCTTCTACAGAAAAGGAGAGAGATAGTAGAGATGAAATGTGGTTGACCATAGCCTGAAATTGATCTGGATCAATGTCATTGGGAACACGTGTTGTACATAGAGCCTCATCAAGAATCTCTCTATGTGAAGGGGATAACCGAAGCAACTCAAGGATAGATATCTATGCTAGTTTCTTTTGCAAATGTTGGACAAGATCATAGCTAGGGGTGGCTGAAGGAGCCACTTGTTTGGAAGGAAAAGCTTGCTTGGGATCTTGTGCAGTTTTAAGGACAATCTTGGCTTGCCCCCTAGTAATAGCATTTAGTATCTCACTTCGGGAAGATGAACTACCACGTGTTTGCAAGACTAACTTTGGCTTACCATGATTGGCTTTATTATCCTCTTGAGACCTCATCATTAAAACACTCTTAATAGGCTCTACCATGTTGATCATAGGTGTATTAGAAGGATATGTGTAATTGATCTTAGCATCATGATTCTTCTTATGTGCTTGAGAGGTTCCCCCCTTATCATGCTTAGGTAGAGGATCTTTGAAAGTTGTGTGATCAAAATTTTTAGTTAAGCCATCAGTGGAGATTGTGTTGTTATCAATGAGGTCTTGAATATCATCCCTAAGCTTAAAACAATTGTATGTCAGATGTCCCTTGTTTCTGTGATAATGACAATAAGAATCCTCTCACCACCAGTCAGGCTTATTTAGTGGATCCCAGTTACCAGGTTTATCAGGAAGCGTAAGATATCCATTGTCAACCAAAGTCTTAAGGATCACATTGTAAGGTTCTACCAACTTGGTATAAACTCACTTTTGAAATGAATTCTTAGGCTTATCTACATATTGAGGTTTAGGAGCATTGTGAGCATTAGCAGCTTCTTGTTGTTTTGATGCATAGATAGCATTGGAAAGATTGAAAGCAGGCTCTTTAACTTTAGGAGCATCAACAACCCCATCATTAACAACATACTTTTTCTTATTCCAAGGTTTGTTCTTGTCTTTGCCATTTCCTTTAGCATCTTTATTAATAACAATATCCCCTTTTCTTATAGCTACATCCTCAATTCGATATGCACTTTCAACCATTTCATGGAAGGAGGAGAACAGTTGATTCCTTAGACTATAAAATAGCTCAGGCACAAGTGTGTTGATGAAAATGTCAATTTTTTCTCTTTCAGGTAGCTGACAAGGATACCTAGAATACAACGACCTCCAACATTGTAAGTAAGTTGTAAATGGCTCATCTTGATGTTGTCTTAGATTATCGAGATCTATCATGGTCACAGGTTGTTGGATGTTGTAAGAATAATGCTAGGTAAATTGCTGAGCCAACTCATCAAAAGTCTTAAGCGGTGGTGTCAATTTTGCAAACCATCCCAAAGCTTGTCCTCTTAAGCTTCGAGGGAATAATTGTAGAAAAAATGTGTCTTCATGAAGGAAGTCTATGCTAAGAGCATAAAAGTGATTCACATGGTCATGGGGATCACCATTTCCATCATACTTGTCGTATTTGGGAACCTCAATATCCCTAGGAAATGGGACCATGTATAGACTTTTATCAAAAGGAAGAGCACAAATTGATTCTACAAAAGAGACCTTTGGAGGCTCTCTTTCTATTACCATTTGGGTAAGGTGTTGATTTGTCCGACGTAGTTCTTCTTGAAGGACTTCCAATTCAGTTGGTACTCTTTGTTGGACAATTTGTCTGACATCATAGCCGGGAGGAAGCTTGTATCCTCTTGAAGTCATATATTGAAAATATTGATCACCATTATGCTCTAAAAGCTTATGCATCATTCGTTGGGAGACCACATCTTGTTCAAATCTCATAAGATCCTCACTAGAAATCTCATCATCAGCCTCTACCTCATGTTGAGAGGGAGGAGGTCTAGGAGGTGAAGAAGGCATACCAAAAGTGGTTCTTGGAGGAGACCTTGGTGGCGTGTTGTTGCCATTGTTGCCATTAAAAAGAGGTCTATGCTCATAGTTACTAGTCTTGGGTTGCTCATAAGACACTCCTCTATAAGCCACATGCCTAGAAGCATCCATCCTTTGTTGATTGTGTTCTTTGTCTAAGCATGCTTGGTTATCCTTATGCTCAAAGTGTTCTTGCAAGTGTTGAAATTTTTCTTGTTCAGTCAAAGTGAGTGAGACATTGTTTGTGTTTTTGGGGGTCTTGAATGTGGAAAAGAGGAAACCTCCTTTGTACCATGGGGTAGCCTTAGAATCCTTAGATTGGTTAGAACTAGAACTGTTATTTCTAATGGGTGCTCGTGAGCATCTATTTGGAGAAGGTAACTGTGTATAATTGAATGGAGGATGACTCTCCTGCTCAAATCGAGACTGAGTTGTAACCGGCATGAAAAGAGATGTTGGTTGACTAATAGAATGAGACACAGTTTCTCAGATTTGAGATAAGAAAAGATAATAAAGATCACTTTTCAAAGTAGAACAATAGAGAGATGGCTCGTCAAAAGTGTTCAAGCACTTACAACAATCAATTGACTAAAGCCGAGCAGCGAGCAAGAAGCTCAATAAGCAAGTAGCTAGAGAGGTAATCATGATGCGACAAGTGATCAAGAGTAGCATTTGTTAAGCTCAAATCCAATAGTTTTAGCTCATTTGTTTCAGTCTAGAACAAGTCTGAGCATGCAGATAACAGACTAGCTTCAGATAAGAACAGAAAAAGACACTCTACGATAGGTTAAAATGCAAGTTTAGCAGCTCCAGATTGCAATAGCAACAAGACAGTAAAATGGTTTTGGGTGACACTTTCTAGGTAGACAAGGCATAGTTTATGGAGAGGTGACACTTCACCCTAAGCTAAGCGACAGTTTCTAGTAAGGCCGGGTGACACTGTTGTAGAGTCGTATGACTCTATGAGCAATGAACATAAAAATCTTAGTTTTGAAGCATTTTAAAAGATCAAGTAAGTATATCAATAGATTTTTATCATGGATCAAGCACATAAGATAGCAATCAAGGAGTTCAAGCAAGCAGTTGTCTTCAAACAATGAGCAAGGGGCAAAGAAACCTTGCACATGAACAAGAATAGTGACTTAGTATTTCTACTCCTTAAAGATTCTACTTGTGTATGTTCTTGAAAATATTTTAGCAGGCACTTAGAATACAATAACATCCTATCAAGCTATCTATAGGGATATACATAGCTTTGCTAAAGGGAGTCCTCGATATATGCAAGGTACGTGAGGCCCAAATCCGTAGATGAGAAGAATCCAAAATCACATAACCGGGGGGAGACGGTAACCCAAATCTCCTCCTTCACTTCTCAAAGGTATAAAGTTCTTTGAGGCTTAGCCAAGAGTGATATCAAACTCAATTCCTAAGAGAGGTGTCTTTCAATTCACCACCTGCTATTTATACTCCACCGGAACATAGGAGTTAAGGTCATCCCTTGAGGTGGTGTGTCCCCAAGCAGGCCTTCTAAAAATAAAATTAAGTAATTCACTATCAAAAGTATTTAAAGCACTAAAGGTGGAACACTTAACTCTTCAAGTAAATGTGAAGTGATTCCAAAAGTGGAACATTTAACTCTTCAAGTGAATGTGACATGAGTCCAAAAGTGGAACATTTAACTCTTCAGGTGAATGTGAAGTGAATCCACAAGGTGGAACATTTAACTCCTCACACAAACTCAAAGTGAGTCCAAAAGTGGAACATTTAACTCCTCACACAAACTCAAAGTGATTCCACACCTTACAAAACAAGTGAGTTCCAAAAAGCACAAAAGGGTTGCCTAGTGGAGCAATTAACGCTTCTTTCCTATAGACCCCTCCCCTTTAATGTGGCGCTGATCTTGCAGCCACAGGGTGGAAACGAGGGGCTGGTGGATTAGCGAGTCCAATAACCCAAGATAACAATCTAGATCAATCACAAGTAATCTAAGACTGCTAATCAATACTACTCACAAATGAAAAAGGGTTGAACAATGGAATATTGAACTTTCCAAGTAAACATAGAGTGAGTCCACAAAGTGGTGCATTTAACTCCCTATGTAAACAAGGAATGAATCCATGCACTCAATCACTCAATGAGATATTTGATATTGGAACCAAGAATTACTTAAGGTTTAAACACAAGCATTCACTTACACAAACTTGTATGAAATCAAATCTATGTTCATTCATTTCCCATTAAGAGCATCAATTGAAATGTGTTCTATGAAAGCATATAAACACTCAAGCCAAACACATGAGAGGTTCAATTTTAATCCCAAAATCCAAATGTTGTAGAGATGGAACAAAGTACCTCAAGCAATTTTAAGAATTTTCCATGAAAGCAAGAGCACCTTCAAAACAACTTGTTAGACCAACAAAAGGTTAGCAAAATCCAAAATCTAACAATAGTTAGCACATGAAAAATTAGATAACCTGCAAAAAATAACTGATCCAATGACAAAATTTGAAAATGAAACCATCATGGTTGGATTAGGCATGGAAAGACCTTTTCAACGATATATCACACTTTGATTTTTGATACCATTTGCAAAAATTTCTCAAAACTGGGTGCTCATTTTCAAGAGTTTTGGGTTCTTAGCTATCTTTTAGAGAAATAGCTAAGAAATTGATCCATTGCTCCCTAGGCATGGAGTGCAAGGGTTTTAAGAATGCTCTCAGCTAGAGCTATTTAACCAATAACCTTGCTAGTAAACCATGCAATGGGAGATTCAATGAAGACAAGGGCAAGAATGCCAATATCCTCAAGAATCAAGAATGAAAAATGCAATGCAATGCTAGATTAAGATGAATATGCAAGCTAAACTATGGAAATGAAAGAACAAGTATTACAAAGCCTCCTAGTTAAGCTAAATGAATTAATCTAAAGCATAAAAGAAATCTAAGCTAATAATGCCATGATAATGAAGCTACTATGCAAGAAATGAAACTATGATAACATGTAGATGCAAAAGTCAAGAATGCTCCAAATCTTCAAAAAGCTCCAAAATGACCTAGAAAACCTCCAGCATAACATTAGCATAAAAACTTAAGATGTCCAAATGAAGAAAAGAGCTCTCCTTTTAAAGGAAATGAGAAGGAATGGACCATGGAGATTAAGAGGCAAAAGATTTAATCAACGATGGAGCTTGAAAGAGGAGAAATCCATGTGCACAAATATCCTCCAATGAGAAAATAGGAGTTGACTTTTGTGTCCATATAAGACAGAAAGTGCTTTTCTCTTTTTTATAAAATAAGAATAATGCTTTATTTGTGCAACTTAGGATAAGAGGAAAAGTGGGGGCTTTTTATTTATTAAAAGGGGAGGAAATATTCCTTTTAAATAAATAAAAACTTAGGATAAGATGGTTAGCCCATAGAAAATAATCGAATAAATGACAAAACTAGGATTTGATCAAGAATAAGCAATTTATGATTTAGCAAAAGGGGCTAATAGTCTAGGTGACCATTTTTAGGTGTATACAACTGCGAACGGCAACCAATCACTTCTCACCAAACAGGGTCACTTTTGCATTGAAAACCAGTCCTTTTTGGCCGTTGGAAACCCTCAGAAGATTTGAATTCAAAATCAAATGGCTACATCTTTGGTGCCCAGCTCATCAGCGATCACGATTCGAATGGAGATCAACTTTATATCCCTGCCGTTAGATCTTTATCTTTCCCGGGCTTCGCAACTCTAACTCATCCAGGCACCTCGGGTTTCATTTAGCGAACTGGTGACAAAGCGCTTCTTAGCCGTAGAATGGAAAACTTAATTCCGGTTAGACTGCGAACACACGACTGTACGTGTTAAAATAGCCCACCTAGGTCATCTGGCAAATTGACGACAAAAGCATTTCGCCAGTTCACAGAAAACATCCTGCCTCCGCTAAAGAACTTAGCGACCTCGTGACTGCCCTTCGCTAAATCGCCAGACCAACTAGCGAGTGAGTGAAAAGCCAGAAATATATCGGCACCACCAGATATTTATCCACTCCACCATTAACTCCGCAACCGCAACAATAGATGGTCAGTTGCATGATAGCATAGCCTGGGGATAGGCTATGCGAACATGCGACAACCCGCAATCTGAAACTGGCAGCACAACTGCCACCGCAAAGGGTTACGTAAAACATTAGTTGCATGATCGCATAGCCTTGAAAATGGCTATGTGAACATGCGACTAACTGTTAGCATTCACCACCGAACCCAAATACACTCAGGCACCCCACCACAAACCTCCTACCACCGACACACCGGCAACCAATCGGAACTCAGCACATCACCACCACGGTCGCCACATTACCACCTCTCACCGGGCCCCAAGGACACATGTCGACCGGTCACATGATCGCATAGCCATAGAATGGGCTATGCGATCATGCGACAACCAACCAAAAGCCGTCACATGACCACCAGTGCAGTCATCGCCGAGAAGACCCAACTTGCAAAAAGCTTTGAAAATCCGAGCCCACCAAGCAAATCCACCCCAGCACCGTGGACACGCGTCAACCAATCGCATGATCGCATAGCCAAAAACTGGGCTATGCGATCATGCGACAACCAACCCCAGGCTGCCACATCACCACCTCAGACCACAGGATTGCAACCATCAACTACGAAGAGCTGGGACCCATGCAGACAGATGGCAAGCGGTCGCATGATTGCATGTCAGAAAAGTCTGACATGCGGCCATGTGACAGCCAATAAGAACATGCCATCTGCCACCCCCTGACACCAGGCCCACATCACGCTCACATAAAGAAATCTGACGGTCGTCGCAAAAGTGCTAAGGATAAACACCGTGCAACTTCACCAGGCGAACAAGCGACGTCCATAGATCTTGTCTGAGCTTTAACCACACTGGGCAATGGGAAGAGCTAGGGCCCACCAACAGATTGCACCTGCGTAGTTCAGACCAAGGTCAAAAACACACAAGATTTTTGACACAAAGAAAGACCGAAAACACACAGAGTTTTCGACGCCAAAGGATAAGCGCACAAAAGCAGGAAACACAGGGTCAAAAACAACGAAGGCCGAAAACACACAGACCAAAAACATCATGGATTTTTTAAAACACTGTGGGTTTTCGACATTGTGGCAGAACTTTAAAAATGCTTCCTGCGGACCCTAGAATTTGAATATCTTTCTGGGTTTGGCGATTTAGGAGATGCAGTTTGGACAGAAGCAAGGTGACAACAAGAGGAACACAGGGCAGGACACTTCAAGAAAATTTGAAAGAAAATAGGCCATTTTAAAGGATTTTTGCTATGGCAAAAAAATGGCCTAACAGAACCCTGACTCCCTCTTACCTCTCTGTGTTGGTGCTTGTTCCCTGTCTTTCCTTGGTATTTGGTTGTCTCCTTTGGTTTCCCCCTTGTATAATTTTTCTTCATGGTGTGCCTGGGTTTTGTAATGTTTATTTATATCCTTTATTTTTGTGTTTCATCTCCTTTTATTTTACATTTTTAGTTCTAGTTAATTTCACTTTACTCTTAGAACCACATATCTACATAAAGGCAAACATTTTCCATGTCGCGTTGTTGGTTCTGCTCTATATTTCCTCCATACATACATACATATATATATATATATATATATATATATATATATATATATATATATATATATATATATATATATATATATATATATATATATATATAGTTATTATTTCTTTTCTTTGCTTTGTTTTATTTTTGTTGGCTCTCTTGGTATCGCTCTTTTTATCTCTTTTCCTTCTTTAGGTATTTGGTTATATTAAATTCTTTTCATGTCTTATGTGTCATCAATTTCATCTTCTTTAAGTTTTTTGCTGTTATTGCAATTTTTTCTTGTCTCCTTCATATATATATATATATATATATATATATATATATATATATATATATATATATATATATATATAATATATATATATATATATATATATATATATTTCTTATCTTCTCTTTGTTTTATTTTTATTGGCTCTCTTGGTGCTTTAGTTCTCTTTTGCTAATTTGGTTTTTAGTGTTCTTTGGGTTCTTAGGCTCTTCTTTATTTTATTATTTTTGTTATTATTATCATTATTATTATTATTTTATCCTTGTTATTATGGTTTTTGCTATGTTTGTCTTTTT
This sequence comes from Chamaecyparis obtusa, assembly GCA_027943335.1. Taxonomy (NCBI): domain Eukaryota; kingdom Viridiplantae; phylum Streptophyta; class Pinopsida; order Cupressales; family Cupressaceae; genus Chamaecyparis; species Chamaecyparis obtusa. The sequence goes on along the minus strand of BSBK01013758.1, from coordinate 62,267 downwards.
TGTAGTTACTCTTTCCTTTTTGTACTTTCTTAGTTCCTTTTTGTTCGATAGGCTCTCGCCTCTTTTCTTGTGTGTGTGTGTGTGTGTGTGTGTGTCTATATATATATATATATATATATATATATATATATATATATATATATATATATATATATATATATATATATATATATATATATATAAAATTTGAAACTATGGTATTAACGTACATTATCGTTTCATCTAAAATTTCTTTTATACCATTTTATGGTATCTTTTTTTTTTACCATTCACAACTGCCATATATTTTTGTCATCTTGTTGTCACAATGTGCTTGCATCTTCATTGCATGTTGTCTTTTCTAAATATAATTTTTTTGAATTATTTGTTTTCATTCTTCACTTTATTAATTCAACTTACCTTATTAGCCCCCTTTTTATTTTTATTCTTATTTTTCCCTTGCTTAGTTTCTTGTGTCCCCACTCTCCTCTTTTTATCACTTGAACTAGGCTTAATCTGCTACTTTTCTTTCAATTCTTGCACTTTCTTTTGTTCCTAATGATGGATCACGGAGTGTGATCCAAAACGTTGATTTAGAAAACTACACACAATCTAATCTAGAAAACCATACAAAATTAAAAATGGATTGTGGAAATTTGATATTATTAAATAATGAAATTAGTAGAGTGGTGCAACATAGAGTAATAAATCTACAAAATAGGATGATAGCATAATAAAATTACAAATTGATTGAACTAAAATTAAAACTTACATTTGGTGATCCCTCCTCTGGAATAGTGGGCTGGTGTATGCACCCTAAAATGCTCGCCTAGACTTTGAACCCCCATTCAGCAATTTGTCAAATTCCTGAATCAATATTTTCAAATATCAACAATATCAATTATATCAATTTCCTTGATCAAATCATAATCAATTCAGTATTTTCTAATGTTTGAGCCTTATTTAATTTGAAAGAGAAAAAAATAAAAATCTTATTTAATTAAGAGAACATGCTCCCTTTTAATTAATTAATAAATCCCTTTTAATTAATTAAAAATCTCTTTTAATTAAATAATAAAATCACTTTATCCTAAGCCTTTATTTAATTAAAAGGAATTTTCTCCCCTTTTATTTAAATAAAAAATCCCCACTTTTCCTCTTATCTTATGTTGCACAAATAAAGCATTATTCTTATTTTATAAAAAGAGAAAAAATACTTTTTGTTTCATATGGACACTAAAGTCAACTCCTATTTTCCTATTGGAGGATATTTGTGCACAAGGATCAAGTTTCTATTTTTTTTCCATCGTTGATTAAGTCTTTTGCCTCTTAATCTCGATCATCAATTGATTTTCATTCTCTATAAAAGAAGAGCTATCTTCTTCATTTTGCATACACTTGAATTTTATGCTATTATTATGCTACAAGTTTTCTAGGTCATCTTGAAGCTTTTGGAAACATTCTTGCATCAAGTTTTGAAGATTTGGAGCATCATTGGCATTCATCTTGCATCTACATCACATCCTAGCTTGCATCATCATGGTATCATTTCCTTTCATGTTTTAGATTAATCTTACATAGTTTAATTAGAGGGTTTGTAACTCTTTCATTTCTATTTTCATAGCCTAATTTGCATACTTGCATGCTCATCTTAGATTAATTTTGCATTGCATTGCATTCATTTGGATTTCATTGGAGATATAGGCATTTTTGCCCTTGTGTTTGATTTGGAATCTCTCATTGTGTGGTTGACTAGCAAGGTCATATGCTTCATAGCTCTAACTGAGAGCAAATCTATAATCTTGCAACTCCATGCATAAAGAGCTATGGATCGATTTGTGAGGGCTCATTCTTGAGTTTCCTTGCATGCAATGATTCATAAAAGTGTGACAACATTTTAGCACACATTTTTTGGCACCCACCATGGGGCAACCCACCTCTTGCCTGTTGGTTTTGATTATTTTTGGAGCTAACCATTGTGCAGATTTGTTTGGAGATGGAAAACCCTAGATTTGAAAGATTTGATCATATCTTTCAAATGGCTTGGTGTTTTGGTCTAAAAATATTTTTGTAGGTTGGTAACATATCAAAGAAGCTCCAATACAAAATTTAAAATTTTTCAAGCTATTTTCAATTTTTTATAATTTTTTTGTTGATTTTTCATAAAAAAATTGATTTTCGGCACAAATTAGCATATTTTTTAGACAATTTTACATTTTTGGAAATTTTTTCAAATTATACAATGGTTCTATTCATTTTTTTTTTAATTTAGAGGTCATATCATATCTCATTTGGTCGATTTATAAAAACTGGTCTATTTTGAGAAAATGGCTCTCTAGGGCACAAATGAAAAGATCTTGTTAAAATTTTGACATTTTTGGAAAGCTCTCTAATTTTTGATAGAGGTCTCTTTTCTACATTTTGGGTTTAGGGTCTGAATTCATGTGGTATAAGTCCAATCTTGTTGACAAGGTCAAAAAATCAAAATTAAAAAAAGGGTATTTGATGATTAGCATGCACTTATTTTTCACATGGTTCAATGCATGATGCAAGTTGTCATTTAGATTATTTGCTATTTATTATTGCTTCTAACAATTTATTTCCATATATAACCATCTTATGGTTTGCATAAGTTGAATATACATTGCATATCTTGTTTGCTTATTTTCTTGTCTTATTCATTTGAAGGTTCATAGCTTGCTTTCATGGAAAATGCTTAAAACAAACAAAAAAAGGTAAAATATACTAAGAACATTATGTTGGACTTGGGGTATTTTGTTACATCTCTACAACATTTAGATTTTGGGATTAAAAATGAATCTCTCATGTATTTGGCTTGAGTGTTTACATGCTTTCATACAAAACATTTTAATTAATGCTCTTAATGAGAAATGAATGAACATAGATATGCTTTCATACAAGTTTATGTAAGTGAATGCTTGTGTTTAAACCTTAAGTAATTCTTGATTCCAATATCAAATATCTCATTGAGTGATTGAGGACATAGATTCATTCCTTGTTTACATAGGAAGTTAAATGCACCACTTTGTGGACTCACTCTATGTTTGCTTGGAAAGTTAAATATTTCATTGATTCAACCCTTTGTCATTTGTGAGTAGTATTGATAAGAAATTTTAGATTACTTTTGATTGATCTTGTTAGCTAAATTGGGTGATGGAACTCACTTATTTCTAATTGCCCCTCATTACCGCCCTTTGGATACAAGGTCAGCATTCATATATAGGGGAGGGGTTTACTTGAAAAGAGCATTAAGTGTTCCACAAAGTTTCCCCCTTTTTATGCTTTCTTGATCTCATTAGTTTTCTAAGGTGTGGACTCACTTTGAGTTTGCGTGAGTTAAATGTTCCACTTTTGGACTCACTTTGAGTTTGTGTGAGGAGTTAAATATTTCACCTTGTGGACTCACTTCACATCCACTTGAAGAGTTAAATATTCCACCTTTGGACTCGCTTCACATTCACTTGAAGAGTTAAATGTTCCACTTTTGGACTCACTTCACATTTACTTGAAGAGTTAAGTGTTCCACCTTTAGTGCTTTAAATACTTTTGATAGTGAATTACTTAATTTTATTTTTAGAAGGCCTTCTTGGGGACACACCACCTCAAGGGATGACCTTAACTCCCATGTTCCAGTGGAGTATAAATAGCGGGTGGTGAATTGAAAGACACATCTCTTGGGAATTGATTTTAATATCACTTTTGGCTAAGCCTCAAAGAACTTTATACCTTTGAGAAGTGGAGGAGATTTGGATTACCATCTCCCCCTAGGTGTGTGATTTTAGATTCTTCTCATCTATGAATTTGGGCCTCACATACCTTGTGTATATCAAGGACTCTTTTTAGAAAAGATATGTATATCCTTGTAGATAGTTTGATAGGATGTTGTTGTGTTCTAAGTTCCTGCTAAAACATTTTCAAGAACATACACAAGTAGAGTCTTTAGGGAAAAGAATACTAAGTCACTATCTCTGTTCATGTGCAAGGTTGCTTTGTCCCTTGCCCATTGCTTGAAGACTATTTGCTTGAACTCCCTGGTTGCTATTCTATGTGTTTGATCATCATTGTGAAATCTTTTGAAAGATCTAATTAAAATATTAAAACTGAGTTCCGTCCTGCTATAGTGAGTTCTCCTTAGAAGCTTGGTCTTCCTTGGTTAGTCCAGATCTCAGATCCTAATTGTTGTCATGTTGCTCAACATCTCAATGAACATTATGATATCAATTGCATAAGATGAATCTTAGTCTTCTTCTTTCTTCTCCATTTCCCATGTTCTTCTGAAGTCTTCTATTCCCATGGGAAATTCTTCTTCTTCTTCTTGATTCTTTTCCTTTTATTATCTAGTCTATTTTATTCTATTTTATCTCTTATGTTGCTCCTATGCTTGATTCTTCTTCTTCTAGAACCATGAATCTCAAATATCTAGTTTTGGAACCTTTATTAAGAATAGATGATCTTGAGCTCATTGATGTATTCGAAAAGTGTTGTTCCTCCAAAATTCTCATGAGTGACGAATTTATGACAAAAATAAAAAAAAATTTGATTAAATCAGACACCTTTGCTAGAATCATACTCATGATCTCATCCAAATATTCTTCATCTTCTAAATCTTCTCATCATTCTTCACATTCTAAATCTTATCACAATTCTTCTAAACACTATTCACATTCTTCATCTTCTAAATCTTATCATGATTCTTCTAAACACTATTCACATTCTTCATCTTCCAAATCTTATCATGACTCTTCTAAACATTATTCGAATTCCTCATTATCCAAGTCCTCTTCCTACACTAAGTCTTCAATTTCCTCTTCTTCACGATCTCATTCTTCTTCTACTTCTTCAAAGAGTCTTACTTCTCTTCACAAGATATACCATAATGAGCAACATGATAGTCCTTATGATACCTCTTCCAAAAAGAGTGACACACCCACCTATGATGACTATGATGACTATGATGATGGACAATGTAGTGATACCTATGACACCTCTATTCCTAAAATCCCTCCTAGTTGTGTCCTTGTGCTTACTGGAAATGGGTCCTCATATTGGAAAGATCATGATGGTGATTTGTATGATTTAGATTTTGAAAGAAACTTTGATGAGTTTTGTGAATAATACCTTGATTATAATCTAGCTACTACTGTTGAGGAATATAAAATGCACCGTGCTGATTTAAAAGGTAAATATTATAAGAATCCTTCCTCTAAGAACATTCATGCTAAAAATAAAGATGACACTCTCAAGCAAGATCATGTTAATGTTGAACCTTTGTCTTGTGATGGTTCCCTTCCATCCCCTACTTCCTCCAATACTCAGACACTTCCTAAAGCTTCTAAGTCTTCCAAATTTGTCACAAATCCTTCATCCAATAAAGATCCTAATACTTTTCATGCAGTTCCCTATAGTTATTCTCAAGGGCTACCTCTTAAAGAAAATCAAGCTAACCTTCACTTGGCTAAAAATACTTTCAATAATGCTAAACCTAAAGAGCCTAAGCCTTTATGTGTTATAATGCCTACTTCAGTTGGTCCTTCACCATCTTCTCCAAAGTCTTCCATACAATCCCAACCTGCTTCCTTGTCCTTAGAAGTGGATCCATGTCAAGAGAACTCTGAAAATGATAAAGAAAAGAACATAAAGAAAAATCAAGATCAAGAACTCTCCATATCATCCAATCCTATTCATAATATCTCTCATTTGTTTCATGGTTCTTTCGATCGTTTATGCCCTTCCTCATCTATTCCACCATATCTTAAATCTTCTCCCAAGCAAGATCAAGCTACTACTTACATTGCTAAGCTTATCAAAAATAAAAATAACCTTACTACACTTACACCTTCTAAAGATGATACTTCCATTAAGGTTATTGAAAATAGTGTTGCTACTTCCAATGTTGAGCCTATTGAAAATCCAAAAAAAATATGATGTGCTTATGCTATCCAAAGCTACTTGTCAAGATCAAAGCCTTCCATCTTCTTGTTCTACCACTCCATGTTCACTTCCACTTTCTACTCTTCCTAAGTCTTTGCAAGCTTTGAACAATCCTATCAAAGAAGTTGCTCCTATTCAAGATGTTCATGATCCTATTGAAAATCCTAATGCTCATTCTAAAGATGCCGATGTCCTTGGTTGTCATATAGATGTTGATGAACTTACTGATTCTCCTTTTGCATCTTCCACATCTATCCTTAGACCTCATCCACCAATACTAAGGGCTTCATGTCTTCCTTCCATCTTGGGCCCTTATGTCCCTTTTCTTTCCTCTCCTAACTCTCCTAATTCATCATCCATCTTGGGTCCATACATCCCTCCATCTCCTATCTTTCCTCAAGATCAACATAGATCATACCCTTGAATCCTTTTCATCCACCCACCCATCTAAACTAGTCATATCCTCCTTCTTCTTCCACAAGTACTAAGTCTTTTGGAAGTAACTTGAATGTTCAATACAAGAAAAAGAAGAAATACAAGAATCCATCAAAAAAAGAAGATCACCATGTCTTCTCTAATTGACATGGGGCCATAAAGTCAAAAGAGATATCTAATAAGAAAACTACAAGACAATTATGGGTTCCAAAATCTATCATTGAAGATATTCTCTCTAAATCATCAAAAAGAAAAGAAAAGCTTAAGGCTATATGGATTCCAAAGTCTCTCTTGAAAATGTCTAATATTGAACAAAAAGTTAAGTTGACATTCAAGCTTCCAAAGGCTTCCACTTCATCTTCTTCTAAAAATATTCTTCCATTCCATGCACCTAAACTACAACCTCTTCTATCCATTCCCCATATTCCTTCACGTATTCCTTCATTCACATTTCCTCCATTCTCTCACCACCCTTCAAGGTGTGTTTGTTGATGTTGATCTTGCTTTCCTTTCCATCTCCACTTTCACAATCCTTCAATTCATTATCCTTCTACCTTCTATCATTTTTCATCATTTTCCTATTCCTCCTATCTTCCAACCTCACTCTCTTTACATAAAACTTTATCCTCCATTTTTCTCTTCCATCTTCCTTTCCCTATCGACATTTTTGAGCATATAATTTTGAATCCTTGGCATATCATGGTTTATCCTTTCAAGAAGCATTATCTAAAGAGCTTGCCTTCTTCCAAAAAAATAAAAAATTCAAAAAGAACAAAAAATAAAAATTAAAAAATAAAAAATGTGCCTTGGTGAGAATCTAGAAACAGACACCTTGGTAGCAAAAGTAAAGAGAAATAAATTCATCTTATGGTGAAAACCACTCCCTTGTGGCACCTTGGATAAGTAATGTGATGAAAACTTGGCAATCAGGCATCATGCATAGTTCTTCTACATGTTTTATCCATTTTATCTTCGCTCTTTGATCTTGACAATGTTGACCTATGCACGACCATTTAGCTATCTTGTGAGCTATCTTATGATGATCTTTCTTTCATTTCATTCATTTTTTCTTCCCTTCATTCTAGCCTTTTGCTATCCTTTTCCCCTTTGATCTTGATCTAATAAAAAAGAGTAAAACATGATGCTATGAACCCTCTTGACATGTCTACTCCTTTGGACTGCATCCTTTCCTTCTTTTGCATTACGCTTTTGTGACTTATCATATGATGGCCTTTTATTGCTTATCCAAATGTGCTTCACCTGATAATCTTCCCCTAGCTTGGGTGCTCTTGAGGAGTTTCCCTTGAGGATTTCTTCCCTTCATTCTCCTTCATTCTCTTGTCTTCCATCTCTTCCACTAGCTTGCTAATCCCTCTTGTCCTCCACCTTGCTAGAAGTTGGGACTACATGATGTGATCTTACTTGGGAGTTTGATGCCCATTTTTTCTGGGGGCATCCTTTGTACATACTTATTGATCCTAAAAAAATCTAAAAAAATGGTATATTGTTAAAAATTTTAAAAATTAAAAAATGTCTTGAAAAAATGATCATCTTAGTGAAAATCTAGTAATAAATGCTTTGATGTATCTTTAAAAAATATATATATTGCAAAAAAAAAACCAAAAAAAATGATATATGATGTTGAAAAAATCCTAAAAAGCATAAAAAGTCCTGGAAAGAATACAAAAAAATCAAAAATTTCAAAAATTCAAAAAAAAAACATAGAAAAAGTGCCTTGGTGAAAACCTCGAAACAGGTGCCTTGGTAGCAAAAATATAAAAAATAAAAAAATAAAAAAATTCTCCAAGTGGTGAAAACCTGGAAATACTTGAGGCGTTTGCACCCTTGTTTCTTAGCATGCGTCCTTGACATTTAGCCATTCTCCATCGTGCCTTAACTTTATTTGACTTGGTTTGGAATTGGTCTTTGTTTTTTTCTAGGGGCATACCTGTTAGCATAGGTCCTTTGGGTGCGTTTGTCTCTTTGGGCATTCCACAATAGGTGTTTTTTAACACCACCTCAAATAGTGTTTTTCAACACTACCCTTGTGTCGAGTGTTTCTTAACACTTATCAGATGTCTTATCCAACAGTCTAGTATGATGCAATATTTCTCAGTGAAAAATGTGATAACTAGAGTCTGACTCTATGACCAACACATACGCACTTAAACAATCAATTCATTTGAGATATGTTGACTTTATTTTTCTTTGTGTGCTGCCTATGAGGATTTCTTTGATGAGTGGTCTCTCCCTGAGAATTTTTCGATGATGCATAGCTAGAAGACTGAGGGTATGAGAACATGTTTTCTTTTTTTATCTACTCGTGGGTATATTTTGTTGATCCTAACTGTCATGAGCATTTATGCTGGTCCTACTTGACACTAGGGATTGACAAGGTATTATCCTTGACTGTTTTGCGAGTGCATGCTTCTAGTTATCCTAACTTTCATGTGTCTTGATACAAGCATAATCTTTCCATATCAAACTTAGGTAATCTCACTATATTAGTCATCTTGACCTCCATGTCTTTGATGCCTAGGTGGAATTTCCACATTTCTATCTGATAAAGATCATATTCATATCCACATAGTTATGCTAGTGTGCATTGTATGATCTTATGACACTACCAATAATGCTCGATGATGATAATTAGATGTCTATAGGTATTGTGACCTTGCAAGTCAACCACTTTCATAGTAGCTTGCATTCTTAGGTTCATCATAGTTTAGTTTATGTATCTTGCATATGGAGAGAGCTCTTCTTTTTATCATCTACGAACTAGTTGGTCAACTGTGCTCATTTTCTAATTTTTCTTGATCATATATTTCATTTCTGGTCTTTCATATCACATCATTTTCTATTCATTTCAGGATCAAAACCAAAATTCGTGTTCACCTTTATCATCAAACTCACATTTCATTCTCTTCTGTACAGTTGACTGACCTTTTGAGGCATAATTCTTTGATCTTTGATAGAATTTCTTCCTTTTCATGTCTTTCAAACTTCTAGTCTTCCATTCACCCCACTTCTTTTCTTCTAATTCATCATTGGGGCATGTTTTCACTACCTAATGGTTATCCTGTTATCATTTATCTTCGATTGTGATTTCATTATGATTTGATCAAATCTTTATCAGTTTGTTGTTCCTCTCTACCTGATTTCAATTTTGATTCTAAGGGGGCAGTACCTATTGGATTTTAATCATTGATTCCTTGATTTTCTTGATTCAGCTATCTTTTTGTGAGCTTTCACTCAAGCTTGTGATTCTTATCTCTTATTTTGGATATGATCCTGAATCGATCTCATGTCCAGAATCCTTTGTTTATGTTTTGTCCGGATGTGATCCTGAATCGACCTCACATCTGAGTTGTTTTGTGATCCCAAATCGATCTCACATTATTCAAAGAGGGGAAAATGTATATGTTATACACTGAGTTTTGTGCTTTTGTTCAAGCTCTCTTGGTCTTGATAACTCAGTATAATATGGGAATCATCTCAAGGTTGTGGGAACTTTGCTAACTAAGATGAAACCTCCAAGTTCTAGGTTGGTTCCTCTTGGATTATCACCTTAGTTTTCTCTTGAAAAGAAAGTAAATCTTGAGGGGAAAAGGGGTAGAAGGAATGCATGAAAAGGGAAATAACAGGAAAGAAAACTATCTACTAGGTGATGCACCAAAATTAGGGTTTGGATCTTAGTATAGAGGGATGAGATCAATGAAAAGCTCAGGTCTAGTAGGTCACAACTTACTAAATAGGCTTGCATAATTGTTTCATAGGAGGGCCTGAACATTAAACACAACGTATGACCTGCAAGAAGACATTCTTTTCAGCAAAAAGGCACAAGAATGAGACAGAATGATAGGGGGATGAAGAATACCCACAAACTCATTCAAATTAGATCATACATAGTAGTACACATATAAGCTAAAAGTAAGAGGGATCAGGAACCCTAAGTTTCCATTGAAAACATTCATAAACTTAAATCCAATAAGAGATAATGCAAACAAGGAAGCATAGGGACATGAAGGATTGTCACAAACTGCCTCTGCAATATTTGTATTATCAATGAGAATTATAGAATATGGGAAACTAGAGGGTAGGAAGAAATGCAATAGATAGCTTCCTAAGAAAGAGACTTTCTTTTTTACAAAATGTGAATTCTAAGCTCTACAAGCTCCAAAAAACAATATATACATACTCAACTGCACGCAGGTAGTAGTCAAAAATTTAACTAGGATTACAGATTTTACAATTTAATATCAAATCCTAGGGACAAATCTAATCATAAATAAATTCTACAACAACATGGCTAATCAGATAAATGACCCATCCTAGTACTGTAAACAACCTGCAGACAAGCAACCTTGACCTGACAACCTCTTGCAAGCCCACTAAGCCATAAAGAGTCCAAATTTGATCTTCGCAAGAATGAATTTGAAAGTACTGATGGCACCAACTCTTTAATGTTTCATCGGCATAAGAACACCGTGCTATACCCTACAAAATCCATGGCATCATTGACCAGATCATCCATCATCATGCTCGCAACTAGAAAATGTCCTTAGACATCAATTCTGAGCTACCCCGCTACTTCACAATGTCCTCTATAGAAAAAAGCCCACCAAAAAGTTTCACTACCTTGAAAAAAAATTGGTCACATGATCGCATAAGCCCAAAAGGCTTCATGCGATCATGCGACAAGCCTTTAGAATTTGCCAGTTGCTGCCCCAAGACACCTCGGGTCTGCCAAAAAATTTAAACTATTGGAAAAAAATGCGCTTGGGATCTGATTGCTAATCTTAACCTTGGCTTCACCTCGGGTCCATTTATGCCACTTGGCATTCCCTTATTCATTCTAGGTGCTAAAACAGCTTAGCACCTTCCTGACATTGGACCCGCAAATGACCGAGATTCCAATCAAACGGTTGTCATATGATCGCATGGGATCGGAAGATCCCATGAGAACATGCGACCACCATCAGATCTTCATTGCATTTTCCCCTTGCAAATACTCTGACAAACGGACCCACCACCAACTGGTCCCAGCAGTGTAGTTAATAGCTAGGCGCATGTTCACATAGCCTAAAAAAGGGCTATGTGATCATGTCACAAACCACTAGCATTTGTAACAATACCAAATCAGTTAGTCACATGGTCACATAAGGGGAAAAAGACTTATGTGATCATGCGATAAATCGCATGGAGCTCGACGAAAACATCAACTAGGCCCCACTGGTCGGAGTTACGCACTTATGAAATGAATGCTGCCAGAGGAAGAAGTGTGAAGCATAGGAATCAAAAACATAGAGGGTTTTCAGAGTGAAGGTAGAAAACACATTGAGCTTTTGGACCAAAAGGTAGAAAACACAGAGGGTTTTCAACACTGAACATTTTTTCAAACTCTGTGACCTGAGTATTTCCTACAACATTAAAACTTGAAAATCTTTGAGGGCTTTGCAATTTAGCACATGTGATCTGAACTGGGGCTTGACAACATATTGAGGAACATAAGGTTTAGATCAAAAGCCATGAAACTTTGAGGATCTACTTCACAAAATGAAAACAAGTTGCAGCAAGGCGGGATAAAAATAGAGACCTGGAAACTTAGCCAAATTTGCAGAATAGGAAATTTTGGCCAACAGTATGTACCCTAAAATGGTCGCCTAGACTTTGGGCCCCCATTAAGCAATTTGTCAAATCCCTGAATCAATATTTTCAAATATCAACAATATCAATTATATCAATTTCCTTGATCAAATCATAATCAATTCAGTATTTCCTAAGGTTTGAGCCTTATTTAATTTAAAAGAGAAAAAAATAAAAATCTTATTTAATTAAGAGAACATGATCCCTTTTAATTAATTAATAAATTTCTTTTAATTAATTAAAAATCTCTTTTAATTAATTAATAAAATCACTTTATCCTAAGCCTTTATTTAATTAAAAAGAATTTCCTCCCCTTTTATTTAAATAAAAAATCCCCACTTTTCCTCTTATCCTATGTTGCACAAATAAAGCATTATTCTTATTTTATAAAAAGAGAAAAAGTACTTTTTGTCTCATATGGACACTAAAGTCAACTCTTATTTTCCTATTGGAGGATATTTGTGCACAAGGATCAAGCTTCTATTTTTCTCCATCGTTGATTAAGTCTTTTGCCTCTTAATCTCTATTGTCCATTGATTCTCATTCTCTATAAAAGAAGAGCTATCTTCTTCATTTTGTATACACTTGAATTTTATGCTATTGTTATGCTACAAGTTTTCTAAGTCATCTTGAAGCTTTTGGAGACATTCTTGCATCAAGTTTTGAAGATTTGGAGCATCATTGGCATTCATCTTGCATCTACATCACATCCTAGCTTGCATCATAGTTGCATCATCATGGTATCATTTCCTTTCATGTTTTAGATTAATCTCACATAGTTTAATTAGAGGGTTTGTAACTCTTTCATTTCCATTTTCATAGCCTAATTTTCATACTTGCATGCTCATCTTAGATTAATTTTGCATTGCATTGCATTCATTTGGATTTCATTGGAGATATTGGCATTGTTGCCCTTTTCTTTGATTCGGAATCTCTCATTGTGTGGTTGACTATCAAGGTCATATACTTCATAGCTCTAACTAAGAGAAAATCTATAATCTTGAAACTCCATGCATAGAGAGCTATGGATCGATTTGTGAGGGCTCATTCTTGAGTTTCCTTGCATGCAATGATTCATAAAAGTGTGACAACATTTTAGCACATAGTTGGGTCAACAAAGATATGAAAGATTCTCGCGGGCCCTCCCTCACACTCGTAGTAAACTATGAGAGTAAAAAAATTGTCAATTATATATCAATGTACTTCATCATAGCAACCCTAGTTACAATACAAATAACAATATGTAAAAGTCTACGTACAATCAGGCTATCCCTCCGAATCGAGATGCCTATAACCCTACTCTCCCGAACCGGTGTCTGGACATCATCAATAGCCACACCCTATACAATAAAGTGGAAGTAAAATATTTATTACTACACACAAGTGGCATACATATGCATTCATAATTAATGTTAAATAATTAAATACCTTTCTTTTGTTGACACCTGATGAAGGAACCCCCTCGTGCCCCCCACTGACATCAACTGTAGCCTGCAAGAACACAATAAGATGACAATATATTAGTAAATGTATGAATTTTATTTCTCTAATTGATAGAGATTTAAGCATGTACACCAAATGATGTAAAAAATAACTAATGGGTACATAATTTAGAATATACCGTATAGTCATCAAGGCCAAATGAAATGGCTAAACATGTGGACTCATCCACCTGTCTCACATCCTCCTCTGTCATCGAATGAACATAAATGGAAAAAACATATATACATAAGTGCATGCAATCATTAAAACTAATCTAAATAGATAAATTATTTTTAAATTAAATAATCCATGTGACAAATTTATTTATAATGTTTACTCTTACCGTATCAACAGGAGTCAATGGATCTGTGTACACCTCCTGAGCACTCTCATGAGATGTAGATGCTCCATGAGGTGTTGCAGCCTTTGCAGTTGCATCTCCTATATCCTCCTCATCAATAACATACTGATATGTATCAACATCAGTAAGTGGTCAGAGGCACATATTCTTTCATATAATGCAAATATGGGGCTCGCATATATGTGAACTCTAATGAGATGTCGATGCGGTAGCATCATCCACACTAGGAGGCAACACTGACCTTGTCTGCATGATCAACTGATCACTTAGTAAATGAATGGCCCTAATAGTTTGTGAGGCAGCCTCTGAAATGATATCAAGATGCTGCACTCGAGGAGGGGGTGTGACATTAGTGGGCGGCACAAAGGTAGTGGCCTTTTTGCACTGGGAAAATGGCCTAGTCTGAGGAGCTCCTCTGCCTACGCCCTTGTTGGGCCTCATACTCCAATAATCAACATGGTGACCAAGCACAAACTTAGCATACAATTTTTTTATGAAATAAAATGGGACCTCCAAATTTCTATGGGGTGGTTTATGAAAAACCATCCACCAGCGATCCCAAAAGTTTATGCGCATTACTTCATTTGTGCACCATTTTATTGATAATTTGGGATTTTTATTGACCCCTTTTGACCCCAAAAATCCCAAATTATCAATAAAATGGTGCACAAATGAAGTAATGCGCATAAATTTTATTGATAATTTGATGACAGGCTTGACCATGTCCAATGTGTCAAAAGGGGTCATGGGGACTTCCTAGGGGTCCTAACGGGTGATAAGGTATACTAGGACCCCTAGGAAGTCCCCATGACCTCTTTTGACACATTTGAATGCTCAAGTGTGTCTGAAGGGGTCGTTGGACCCCTTAGGACACACTTGAGGGTTCAAATGTGTTGAAAGGGGTCATGAGGACTTCCTAGCGGCCCTAATGCGTGATAAGACATACTAGGACCCCTAGGAAGTCCTCGTGACCCCTTTTGATACATTTGAATGATCAAGTGTGTCCAAAGGCATCATAGGACCCCTTAGGACACACTTGAGGGTTCCAATGGGTTGAAAAGGGTCATGGGGACTTCTTAGGGGTCCTAACGCATGATAAGGCATACTAGGACCCCTAGGAAGTCCCCATTACCCCTTTTGACACATTTGAACACTCAAGTGTGTTTGAAGGTGTCGTAGGACCTCTTAGGACACACTTGAGCATTCCAATGTGTCCAAAGGAGTCATGGGGACTTCTTAGGGGTCCTAACGCGTGATAAGGCATACTAGGACCCTTAGGAAATCCCCATGACCCCTTTTGACACATTTGAACACTCAAGTGTGTCTGAAGGTATTGTCCCTGAAGGCATCTCTCTCTCTCTCACCTTCTCACTCTCTCTCTTCCTCTCTTAGCCCCTGCCACCTTCTCACTCTCTCTTCCTCAATGGCCGCCCATGAATTTTTTAAA
Organism: Chamaecyparis obtusa; assembly: GCA_027943335.1. NCBI lineage: Eukaryota > Viridiplantae > Streptophyta > Pinopsida > Cupressales > Cupressaceae > Chamaecyparis > Chamaecyparis obtusa. The sequence continues at coordinate 46,965 of BSBK01013758.1, read as the reverse complement.
TGGTTGATTGATATCCTTTGCTTCTTTCAATGGCCATCCATGATTTTTTTGCAATCTTCCAACCTTGCATACATAGTTGTAAAATACATATTAATATATATTATACATATAAAAAAAAAATAATATATGATATATAATGTAACATTTAATATTAATATATATTAAATAATATTTATTGTAAAATGTATATTATATAATATTTAATATATAATTGATATTATATAATATTTAATATATATAATATATAATCTAATATATAGTTTTTGATTGTCATATAATCTAATATATATAATCATATGAAGGATGGAAAAATGGGAGGGAGAAAGGGGAGGGAAAAGTGAAAAATCAAAATTATGCCAACCTTTTCGGGTGCCAAAAAATATCGGGTACATGAAAAATATCAGGTACCCGATTAGACTCGATATTGCTTTGTGCACCAAACCTACATGGTCAACTATTGAAATGTCTCAAAAATGTGTTTTTCCCCTGTTTCTCTGAGTTCCAGACTTCAACCATGTAGCTAACGACTTTTTTTCTCACCTGAATTTGATGAAATGAAAAGGGTATCTTAAGGAGATTATCAGCTTTCTATCGATATAATTGCTATCAAATTTTTAATTCGGTAAGTAATTATTAGTTATTTTCTAATTGAGTTACCTCCAAAGTGCTGATTTATATACTGATTGAAAAATGGCTATAACTTTCAAACGTTATAACATTTTTGAAATCTGAAAAATGTGTCACATTCTATGCTTTGCCTACTATAAGGAACTTTTTTTTTTTGAATTTTGTAAAGTTTTGAATGAGTTAAGGTGGTCAAACACAGGAGTTTTTTATTCTGAAAATGTTGTAGTAGAAAATTCATAATTAATTATTTTTTTGGAATAAAATTATAAAAAATAATGTGTCACATTCGGGCATGAGTCTACTACTTATATATAAAATCTTATAATAAAATATTATCATTTGATTATAATTAAGGTGGTTAAACATACACCTACTTCTTATTTTTTTCCAAAATTTTTTGTATTGCTACATTCAAATCTATACTTTTCACCAATCATACTAACTTTTTTTCAAAAAAAGCCTAGTAGTTTAGAAACTACATTCAATTTTCTATAGATTCTATTCTAACAACTTTTTGATATTAGGTTGATAGCTAGTTAAAATTTTCATGTCAAGTTGACTAACCCTGATTTGCTGGTTTTTCATTGCCACTTAAGGGCATACTTTGGCCCCTCATGATCTTGCACATACCCTGCATGCTTGGATTCTAATTAGGTGAGGATGGAATATTCTCAAATCTCTTCCTCTTCTATTGTAGTTCTTCAACATGAAGATCCAATCTCATGTTTGTGTGTGTTCTCTTAGCAACACCCTTGTCCTTTTTGCATTCTTCACTTCATGGAATTTCTCCTTCTTCAATCCTTCCTCCTGAATAGTGTTTTGGTCTCTCATCCCTTAGTGGTTAATGACCCAACAACTTGTATGTGTAGTCCTCCTTTGGTATGGTCATCCTATCAAATTCTCTTTCAATCCACCACTTCGTAAAGTCCAAGAGTGATTTTGAAAATGCATCTAGGTTTGTATTCTCTTGCTTTTTCTTATCATTGGGATGAATTGCCTTCTCCTTTTCTAAATTATAACCATTTTGGAGAACATTCAGATCTTCCTCCATCTAATTAGTCACATGAAATATTTTTCATGCTATAGTGATGTTTAGGGGTAATCAGGAATGCATCCTTTTCCTAATCTCATTTTTATCAATGACATTTGTCCAAAAATCTTTGAGGTGAACTCTATGTTGATATCTTGATCCTGGTAAAGATTTGATTTTTTTGCAAGGATCAAAGTCAGGCCTTCCTAAAAGGAATGGTAGATGGAAGAAATACAATTCATCCTTAGATCTCTTAGCTACCTTAAAACATGGGCACATTTCACCTTGATCTTTACCTAGATGTAAATTAAAAAGTCCAGCCCTAACTTTTTCTTACCCTTCTGTATTTTTTCATATACTATTACTTGTCGAGTGAGTTCCAACAAGACTATTTTATCAGTAGGATACCTTGGTAGATTCTATTTTTAAGAGGAAAATCCCTACAACTTGATGTAGGAGAAAGTAGAAAACTAAAAAAACCATACTCTATATTGCTCCACTAGCCTTATTGATGCAACTAATAGTCTCAGGTGAATCTTCTGTTGCATAGTCCTAATGATGTGAATGGAAAATGGATCATTAAATTTTACATAATCATCCATGGCATGTAGATGCAATTAAGGATAAAATTTGTACACCTTTAAATGTTGACCACAACTTCTAATTTCTGCTTTGCACTTTAGCCCATCGTACCTCATATTTTGTGCCAACATGTATATGATATACAAAATCATGCAAAACTTCCTTGAGTGCTCCAAGTTCCCCATCTTCTAGTTCAATTTTTCATTGATTAGTCCAACCCAATCTAAGTGGTTATGCTCCTCAACTACCTACTCAACAAAGTACCACATCCATGTCTCAAATAGATAGGACTGTGACAAGTCAAAGATTCTTTTTAACATCATAACCAAATCACTATATTCCCTATGAAATCAAGCCACACCATCTCCTTATGTAACTTGGAAAAATGAGACCTATTTTTTCGTAGCCACTTATTGTTTATAATCTAGATTTACAGTACTGAATTCCAATAGTGAAGACTCTTTTTGCTTGCTCTTTTGTCTTCAACACCAACTTTCATGATGAAGGAACTCCAAATGCCTCTAAAATATCTAGTGGAGAGAGATCAACAATGATTTTCCATTTTGTATCCTTCGTCATCCTATCTTTGGGATCATAATATTTTTCACATTACTTAATCAACTCGTGACGCTGAAAAAAAAGACGGAATCTAGCTCCAGCTACAATTTCATTGCTCCCAATTCAAATAGCCAAGTGTGTTGGGTGATGGTCTTTATATCCAAACATCCTTATATGAAACTCAGTCAAGTCCAGACATCCGAGGTTTGTGTCTCCAACTTTTGCCCATTTTGAAACTATCTTAGATTCTAGATAAAATACTCTTTGTTGCTTCCTTATAAGTTATTTTCTGGTTACGTTTGTTCCTCTAGGCTCTGCCATATTCTTGAAAAACAAAAAAAACAACACACATAAGAGCATGGAAGAAAGTGATAAAAGCATAAACAATTTCTCCAAAATGGAGAAATTATGGAAATTTGTTAGAATTTCCCCACTTTTCTCTAGTGTGTTTTCCTCTCCTCTCTTGACTCTATGCTTTTTCACAAATTCCTTCAACTTACTAAAGAAAACTTCTCTTTGAATTTTGTGGCTTCTTTTAAATCTTCAACTGAAAATAATTTTGCGTTCTTTGAGAAATAATTTTTTTTCACTCCTCGAGAATTCCTCCCAAGAAATTTCACACTTTTCTAAAAATAGCTCTTCATAATCCTTTTGTGAGGGTTCTGAATCTTTGAACTCCTTTTCTCAACTTGGTTTCTCTCAATTTGTGTGATAATGAAATAAGAGGAACTTTCCTTATATAGGCTCTCAACCCAAAAAAGTTGCTTTAGAAGTTGGCTAAATTTAGGAAACTGTATTGCTTACCCATGAAGCTTTCCAATTTGAAGAGATTCTCTTGCAAAACTGCCACTTTTCATTCTTTTCTACTGCTTTTTGGAAATTTCCCATTTGAGCTCTTTTGCTTCATGAAGAAGTTTCATCCATTTTGAAATTGATTCAAGTTTTTTTATCCAATTTTTAATTTTTTTAAATTAATTATTTAAATATTAATAAAAAAACAATATTTTATTAATTTTCTTTAAATTTAAATCCACAAAATCAAAATGCAAGTAGTTTCTTGAAGTTTTACTTTTATTTCTTTTATTGATTTTCTTCAAAATTGTATTAATTACATATTAATAAAAATCAAAATTTAATCAACTTTTAAATTTAAATCAATTTATTTCCAAGTTTTCTCACCTTTTCAAAATTCTCAAAGGTTTAATAATTATATTTAATTGATTCTTAGCCAATTTAATTTCCATCGAACTCATCTTTCAACCTCGATTTGAGTAATTTTTTTAAAAAACTACAAACTCAAATTTTCTTGTTATTACGAAATTCCACCTTATTGAAAAAATTTATGTAAATTAAGAGCAAATTTGAATTTTAACACTTTTCAAGATTTCAACACTTCTCTTTCATAAATAAGGGTCCATTTGGTTGCTGGAATTATCAAATTCCCATATTTGACAATTCTGGAAGCTTTAAATCTAGAAAATGGTTTTTGGAATATGGCTAGAACCATTTTCTTCACATATAATTTACCTAGAATTCATAACAAAATGATGAAAAATGTTGTTTTCACATGGATTTCAAAATTTTTATAAATTTTGCTTTACCCCCAATTCCCATTTAAGTGGAATTTGAATTGATTTTACAATTCCACCTATTTAGATGGAAGATTCAAATGTTGGTTTTAAGGGTAAAATGAGAATTAACAAATCTCTATTCCAGTTTCATGTTTTGAATACAAAAATAAAAAATGTCGATTCTGAAATTTGACAATCCCATTTCTACTCTAATTCCAGCAAAGTTCCCTTTTGTGTTCAAAGTGCATTTTTGACGTGATGTGAGATGGTTCCTTTTCTTTGAAATTTTCCACCACTTTGTTTGAGTATTCTAGGCATAACTTAAGCATAGTGGTGAACTTTTCCATGTTTGGACCTTTCCTTTCCTTACTAGAAAATGCACCCCAAAAGGTGTGGAGGCGGGATTTCAAGGTTGTGAAGGACTTTCCATTTAGCATTTTCCATGACCATGTCTTTTATGCACCCAAAGAGACTGTTGGGCTCAACGATGTGCAGATTACTTCTTTTGAAATGCCTTTTCACTGCTTATGTTTCATGCCTTGATTATATTAGGACATTCAAAGCCGAACTTTGTGGTATTTACTTCGTTCTAATCTTTCAATCTTGGTGCATTTAGAATTTGATCCCAAACTCTTTTTCCTTGATTATCTTCTCATTCACTGTGAGATTGTGTTCACGAGTGGTGCATCGAGGTGGACTTTTATTTTCACTCACATTCCATAACCAAGCTCATTTTGCATTTGGGTGTATTTTGATAAGTATGAGAGATAATTTGACTATTTTAAACTTTTCCTTGACCTTGGACATGGGTTCAGTATGATGGTTAATGTGAATCCTTTGGCATTCGCATTTGAAGGGCTTACCCTAAACAAGACATGAAATTTCCTTTAAAGAGCTCTTATTTTATCCCTTTTTATTCCTCCACATCTAGTCCCTTAATAGCATTTTATGGATGATTAGAAATTTCTCTAAGGGTCCATTTGGTGCATGGAATTAATTTATCCAGAATAGGCCTATTCTACAATAAGGACCTATTCTCGGATTAATTAATCCTGAAAATGAAAGCTGGAATTATCTATTCCGCGTTTGGATCCCATAATGTGAAATTGGAATAAGGATTATTTTTTATTTTTTTAATTAATTTGAACAATATGTATTTTTAACTTATTAAAATATTATAATTATAAAATAAAAAAATTCTTAAAAATTTTAATTTTTGAGCTTATCATTTTTGTTGCTTGCTTTTTAATTAAAATATATATGTATTTTTAAATTAAAATATATATTATTAACTTAAAAAAATAAGATTATAAAAAAAAATTATTAGAAAAAACATTTATGAAAAAAATAATTAAAAAATAAATATAAAATAAAATCATAAAATAAAAAAATTATTAAAAAAATAAATTATAATCCCTTAACTGTTCACACACAAACCTGAAAAACTGATACATTTTTTTGTAATTTTGAACCCATGAAAAGCTTATTCTGGAATAAGAAACAAATTCCAGGCTTTTTTGGAATTAATTAATGCAAGCATTGGGCTGAAAATGGGAATTAGTTTTCTAATTCAAGAATTCAAAAAATGCCACAAACAACGAATTATTTTATTCTCACATTAAATAATTCCTATTCTAGGTTAATTCTAGGCACCAAACGGGGCCCAAAATGAAACTTGATTAGGGGTTCAATCTTCAACCTAATATTCCATTCAAATTCACAAAAACTTGAATGACTAGGGGACCTTATTTTGAAAAAGACTTGACCAAACCCTTGATTTAAAATTCTTTGGAAAATGTTACATCAAGAGCTTTTCTAATTTCCAAAATTGATGACTTTTGCATTCACCCCTAGGCATTACTTGCATCTTTCATCACCTCCCTTACATGTATTATATCCTCTTTGGATTTCTTTATCACTCTCTTAGGAACATTCGTAGTGCCCCTTGAAAGTGTCCTTCATTATTGGCTTAGAATGGGACTTGTGGCCAAATGGATTTGAAGCTCATGGAAGTGCATCAAATTCTTTAGCATTTGCATTTTTGTCCTGGTGCCAAGTTTGATCAAAACAAAATCTCCATATAACTATCTCCCATTCTTTCCCCTAAGACCTAAACAAGAATCTATCATTTCTCTTACACGTGTAGTATCCCTTTTCGATTTCTATTGAAGTTGTTTTCTATGAGTCAAATTGCTAAAGGGTTTTCTCAAAGACTTCAAATTTTACCAGCTTACCCTCAAAGGATTCAAAATCAACACCATACTCGAGGAAGTTAAAAATTGAGACTGTGAAAATGCAAGGGGTAGAGCCAGATTTAGGACCCTATCAAAACTTATCACTTCTCAGCTAGGAACTAGGGAACCTTAGAAGACTAAAACTAGAGCCACCGAGAACGCAAAACCCAAAAGGCCAAGAAAGTGAAAAGATAAGGGGTCCCATCATCGATGGGCGATGTGTGATTAGATCACAATAGGAACCCATTTCAGCCCTTGGATGGAAGGGAACCCATTTTAGCCTAGAGTTCGATGTGGGTCATTGACGTCCACTAGAAGAGAAAATTTAAGTGCCTTCAAGCTCTTTCTTTAGATCATTAGGGTTCACATGAAAGTAATTGTATGAAACTCATTGAAAAATAAGAGAGTTCAGTCACAACTAGTCTATAACATGATCTCTCTAACTTCATTGGTCATAAACTAAAATCAACTATCTATTAAAAATAAAATAATTAGGAAATTATCAACAATAATTTGACATTGATGGGAAATACCTTTTTCTATAACATAGTGCTTGAAGAAAGGTTGGAAGGTCTAAGCAGTATCTAGCAAATCATAGATAAAAGTAGGAGGGAAGGAAGTATTTATAGGACTGATGAAGTTGGTGACAGTTTTACTAACAAATGGTCTATTCCAGGCTTGTAGGCAAAGCATATGTTTGTATATTGAATACAAAAGCAGTAATAAGTGTTAGACGAGGTCATTAAAAAATTTAAGAGCATAAAATATCCAATACAGCTGAAGCTACATCTAGATTGCCTACCAATTTAATGACTCATCTATTCAAGCTTTTTTGTTTGATAGAGAGACTCTCCATTAAAATTTTCTTTAAAGCCCTATTAGAATGAATAAATAAAAAATTCATCCTTATCTGAAATAGTAGATTTGGAACAATCATAAAAAAGATGTGTTATTACTTCGTAAATTGGAGTTAAAAATAATCTTGTAATTGTTAAAGTAGATATAATTATAATCAACTAATATTTAAATTTCAAGACACTTAATATCCATTAATAAATTTTGTTTAATATACATTATTTTAAAATTAAGTTAATAAATTTAAATTAATTTAGATATAGCTTTCACAAACTTATTAACTTATATTAAATCAATAAGCCTACACTAATGTTAAACACAAAAGAATTTTCTTTTCTATTCGAAATAGCCTAGATTACACTTAGGAAAAGCTTGTTTCCTTTTCAATATTTAACACTTATGTTCCTTTCATGTTGATACGGCAGTCTTTCTTTTTATGCCATGTCAACAAAATCTTTGTAATAAATGAAACTTAATATTTTTTAAGCTTCTTCAAATATAAAAGAATTTAACAAAAACAACTATCTATTTTCTGTATTCTCCTATGGAAATGATAATAAAAATAATTAGATATACTTATTTGGCATCATGATTTAAAAATCCTTTGAAAAATTAAGTCGGCAGCCATCGAAACCACTCCTTTCTTATTTTTTATATAGTGGAAAGCAGATTCCTTGGCCAACCTGTCAAAATAAAAGATGATCAAGCTGGAAAATATGCTATAATCAGGTTCTTGCTTGCTTTCGGTAATCAAATATTCTTCGAAAAACAATCCATCTTGATAAATTTTATGGTATAATAACATTATATCACTTTGTCATGGAAGAATCCAATGACTTAAAAAAATGTAGCCCTAGGCACCGACTGAATGCAGTGTAAGACCTTTTCTTCTCTTGAACCAGACACTATAATTTAATATAATGTCTAATGTTTCCAATTGCCTTTCAAGAAAATTCTCTGCTAACTGTTCTAATTTGCCTCTGAGGGCTTGCTTTATTCATGTGAGATTTCTTAATGTTATTGATTAAAAGCCCAGGAAGTTTATAGATACCAGGTATAAGAAAAGGACTGAAATAGGAACAAATGATTTTATTGTTGCAAAGAAAATTTTGCAGTGGGAAAATCAATGGCTACGTGTAGGAAATTGATTGTTGAAGTTGTGGACGCCTGCAACCTCACGCCCAAAGATGATGTGGGCATGTCCAGCCCTTATGTCATGGTGGACTTCGATGGGTAGAGGAAAAGAAGGAAAAACTTGCATAGGGATTTGAACCTGATCTAGAATGAGAAACTGGAATTTCTGGAATGAGGAACCCGCTCTGGAATGAGGTAATGGAATTTCTGGTGAGTAATCCTGAAACAATGATGGTCGAGGAGCTGGAGGTGAACATTTTTAATGATAAGAGAACAGGGAGGAGGAGCCATTTTTGGGGGCAGGTTAGGATAAATGGTAGATAATTTTTGAAGCAAGGAGAGGAGGCTCTGATATACTATGCACTCAAGAAGAGAAAAATCTTTGATGTGGTTAATGGAGAACTAGGGCTTAGAATATATTTTGTGGATGAACCTTTAGAGCCACCACCAAAGGAAAAAACCAAAGAACCAGCACCTGAAACCCCACCACCTAGAGAAGCTACACCACCACCACCAGAAGGAGCCTCACCGACAAAAGCTATGGCACCGCCACCTACAAAAGGAGCCCCACCAGTAGAAGCAGCACCACCACCAACTATAGAAGGAGCTCCACTGGCAAAAGCACTAGCTGCACCACCTATAGAGGCTCCTACGGCACCACCAGCTGAACCTCTTATCGATGAAGCTCCATAAATAGAAGCGGCACCTCCACCTCCAGCAGAAGGTGAACCTTCCCCTCCTCCAGAAGGTGCACCTGCACCTACACCTCCAGCTAAAATAGAAGCTCCAAAAATAGAAGGGACTCCTGCTAGGGAAACTCCTCCACCACCAACCGAGACGCCTCCTCCAATAGTCGAGGTGGTCAAGCCACTGGAGGAGTCTCCAAAAGTTGAGATGAACTCTAATCTGATGCCTTGGCCAGCTGTAAACATGGCAGAGTACCAAATGAGACACCTGGGTTGCCCTTGTTGGTGTCCAAAATGACTTTTATGCTCTAACAGGCTGCTAGTATACCTTCAAAGTATTTTAGGAATGGTTAACTCCAAAATGGAAAAAGGTCTTAGGGTAACGGGACCAACTATAGGGACAAGATTGCCCTCTTCTACTTCTGGCTCTGCAAAACCAAGGTAGGTGCACCTAACCTAGTATAAAATACTCTTCATACACCAAGAACTAGGTTTGAATAATACATAAGTGGATAGCAAAAAAGTACTGAATGTTAACCACACACTCATTGACTCTCCATTGCTATAGAGTAGAACCACAAACAACCAAATGCTGAAAACTTAAAATAATGGTTCTTGATTTATGCTTTTGAGATCAGAACAACAACAATAAGTATTTGTTGATAATGAGATAATCATTTAGGCTAGTGCCTCATCCATTAGGCAAGATTTCCTAAAACAAGAATGCTATACACACCAGACAATGGCTGAGATTCAAAGCCATAAACACACCTACAATCCCCTTTACTACTTATAAGATATCCTTACATAGACAATTAGATAGATCTATGTCCCATCTAAAGCATCATTTCATCTAATCCTGGATTAGAACTTAAGAATGGATACATACACATAAAACAATATGCAGAGAACTAGAAAGTTCGGAACCTATCTAAGTTGACACAAAGGAGAGATAAGAGTCATGTATTTGCATTAAGTATGAAGAATCCTTAAGTATAAAAAATCAAACCAGAGGAATCAAGCTTGCAAATTACAACTTAGACCTGCAACTTTTTCTCTATCATCAACAAAATACCAAATGCCAAAATGTTACAATCCTGACTGGGCAGAAGACTCACAACAGAAAAGTTTGAAAATCTAACTCCCAATGCTACAAAATGATCATAAAAATCCCTTTATACCAGGGTTACAATGCAAGCACAATGATCATTTCAAAACAAGATTTCAAAATCACCTAACCCCACCAAGAAATAAAACATAGACATGACAGGGGTCAAGCCACAGCAATTGACAATCCACTCTACCTAGTCTAGGTGCTCCAAAATGAATTTTTGGTACCTCTTGCCATAAAAAACACTCAGTGCGCTCAAATGGTCACAACCAACTAGCTACAAACACCGCTTGAGCCAAGATGGTAATCATTCCTCACGGTACAAATCTCTTTGCAAAACACTCACGGCACCCTGGACCACATTGCAAATTGCTTCACACCAAACCAGGTCAAAACTGCCGCCAAAGCCATAAAGTTTGGTACCCTCTATCATTGGAAACACTCTGTAGAATTTGAACTTTGAATCCCAACAGTCACGTGCATTTGGCGGGCATTAAGTTTCTTAACCATTCACCCTCAGTTGCACAACTACGCAGTCACATCTCTCACCGACACAGGAAACTAGCTCCAACTTATGCTTGGTCACATGATCGCATAACCCAAAAATGGGTTATGCGAACATGTGACAACTTGCTAACTGCTACCTTCTCTTAACTGTTGATGCCACCGCTTGCCACCATAGGGTTTGTCGCATGTTTGCAAGCTGTGGAATTGGCCCATGCGAACATGTGACAAACTGCTACCATGCACCCCACCAGCTGTCAAAACACAGCTGAGATACCCAAGCCCAAGCCCGCATTCCAAATCCACCATCCCGCCAGCCATCAAATCAGAGACTACCATGACACCACCCGCAAGCCATTATCCTACCGTGCATAACCTCCACCGCACAACTTTGCAACCGCGTTACTAGACCGTTGTCGCATCATTGTATAACCCAAAAATGGGTTATGTGAACATGCAACAACCCACAGATAGCAACCGCAACTGCACAAAGTCAACACCAGGGGGGTTCCGTCGCATGATCGCAAGCTGTGGAAATAGCCCTTGTGATCATGTGACAAGGTAATGAGACTGGCACATGTCCATCCACCAGCCAAAAGAATACTGCCATCTCAGCATTGCATGGCATCTGGACCCACCACAAAATGCATACCTCCACAAAAGCCAATGGGCCCACCTGACAAGATGCCAACACACCGCCACGAACATGTGGCAAGTGGTCACATGATCGGATAGCTAGAAAATGGGCTATGTGACCATGCGACAACCAATCTCAAGCTACCACATGTCTGCTTTGGGACCACTACCAAAGAAGCCACCAACTACCAAGAATCGGGACCCACGTGGATAGATGGCAAGCGGTCGCATGATCGCATGTCAAAAAAGTCTGACATGCGGCCATGCAACAACCTATAAGAACATGCCATCTGTCCACCCTCTGACATCGGGCCCACCAAATAGAAGCAATGTTGGAAAAGACAAAATCGATGGTAGGCACATGATCGCATGGGGAAAGAATATTCCATGCGATCACATGTCGACCGTTGATCTCCTCCCTCTGGCCCCACACCATCACACTTGCGCAGTTAAAAGAACAAGGAGTGGTGGTAGAAAAGAAGACATGCAAAGTCAAAAACACATAGTGTTTTCGGTGAAAGATTGAAAACACATAGGATTTTCAACATGACAAAAAGGTAAACCAGGAAGCCAAAAAAATGAGGGTTTTCAAAAACATTGCATGTTTTCGACATTGTGGCAGAATTTTTAAAACTGTTTCCCGCGGACCGCAAAATTTTTAAAAACTTTCTGGGCTTTGTGAATCAGGAGACGCGACCTGGGCTGAAGCAAGGTTACACATGAAACATACAGGGCAAGACATGCACATCATGAAACACTTGCAGGGAGGAGGCCATCTTTACGAGATTTTGCAATGCTTGGAAAAGTGGCCTAACAGTGGCTCTTTTTGGGGACATGTATCTCTTGCAGATACAATGAGGAAATAGAATCTACTGGAAGAGAAGACCACAAAATTTTGAACCAAAAACAACCCTAAGAGACCTAGGGAAGAAACCTAACTACTGCTCATGGAAAAGATACTTCAAGAGAAGTAAAACTTTAGGAATTGTGCATGAATAGGTAATTCCAAAATGCCACCAGTTAGATCTTTCAGAATATATGAATCTTTTCCCCACTTGCTCTCAATCAGATAAGGGCCCAATCAAATAGGATCAAATTTTCCATGCTTTCCCTTATCCTCCAGCCTTGCATTCCACATTAGAACAAGATCATCAATTTCAAAACTCCTCTGAGTTTCTCTCTTATCAAACAAATTTTTACACTGTCGCTACAAATTTTCATTTTTCTCATGTGCATCCTTTCTTACCTCCTTCAACTGGGTTAACACATCCACCCTTAGTCTCATTTCATCATCTAAGTCTTCATCATATGCCTGGATGAATTTATACATTTGTAATAGATTGTTCTGAGGTAATCTAGCATTTATCCCATATACCAGGTCAAATGGGGCACAACCTATGGCTTTCTTTATAGTCACTCTGTCAGCCCACAATGCCCACCAAAGTTTTGAGTCCCACGATTTTTTATTCCTATCCAATACTCTTTTGAGGATCTTTATCAAGCTTTTATTACTGGAATCAGCCTGGCCATTTCCTTGTGGATGGTATGGAGAAGAAAATGAAATGTGTATCCCATATTGCTGACAAAAATCACCAAACTCTTGTGATCTAAAACACATTACATTGTCTACCACAATTGTTTCTGGGCAACCAAACCTAGTGAGAATATTCTGCATCATGAAATCAATAACAACTTTACTAGTGGCTGTTCTAGTAGGAAAAGCTTCAACCCACTTAGTGAAATAGTTTGTTGCAACTAATATATAGGAATGCCCACCACTAGACTTGTTTGGAGTTTCACCAATGAAATCAATACCCCACTTCTGAAAAGGGGCCTAAACTGAGACTAGTTTGAGTGGAAAATTTCCACCAAATTTTAGCTTACCTACAAACCTCTAGCATGCATCACATTTCCTCACAAACTGATGTGTGTCCCTAAAAATTATAGGCCACCAAAATCCAGACCTAAGAATCTTGTGGGTTGTGGTCTTTGCCATGTAGTGTCCTCCACACACACCTTGATGCATTTCTTCCAATAGAGTCTTAGATTTTTCATGATCCACACATTTTAGCAATACTCCTTCATTGCTTCTCCACCACAAATCACCATGAATAATGGCATACCTTACTGATTGTAACTTGACAGTCCTCCTCTTATTTTCATTCATGTCAGGGGGGAGGAACAACTTGTGCAAGTAATTGATGACATCTTTATACCAATCACAGTAATCCATATCACAAATATATGGCCTCTCTTCCTCTTCTAGCATATTCACATGATTAGCAATCAGATTACTTTGTGCCATCAACATTGCAAGGCCTAGGCCTCTTACCAATTTTGTAATCTGGATATCTATATTGAATTCTTGGATCCTGTTGATCCATCTACATCTTTTTCCTAATACCTCTTGTTGCACTAATATATCTTTAAGAGCAGCACTAGGGACATAAGCAACCACCTTAGCTCCCACAAGATAACACCTAAAAGCCTTGACTTCTTTGACTAAGGCATAAGCCTATTTTTTAGTGATATCATATTTCAATTCTACTGCATGTAAAGACTTGCTAAAAAATGATATAGGTTTCTCATATCCATCTAAATTCTTTTGTAATAAGACTGCTACAACCGTATGATAAGAAGCAAAAGAGAAAATCTGCATGGGCTTACCATAATCAGGGGTCCTCAAAATAGGGGCATCTTTAATGGCCTGTTTGATACTTCTGAAAGATTCATCTGCTTCTTCATTCCATTCTACCTTTGCATCTTTTTTCAACATCCTAGAGATGGGAATACAAATTTTTGCAAAATTTGTAACAAATCTTCTTAGAAAATTTACCTACCCAAAGAAAGACTGTATTCCTTTAACATTTCTTGGTGGTGAGAGCCTGTCTATTGCTATGACCCTTTCTGGATCAATTCTCACTCCATCCTTAGACACAATATGTCCTAAGAGCTTTCCTTCTATAACACCAAAAGAACACTTCTTTGGATTCAAAGAAATCCCATACTCCAGAGCTCTGATGAAAATCTTTTCTAGATGCTCACAATGCTGATCCTCCTTTTTTGAATATGTTGTAAGATCATCTTGGTATACCACTAAAAAATTGTTTATGAAATCAGCAAAAGCTACATCCATAGCCCTCTGAAAAGGTGCTCCTACATTTGTCAGGCTAAAAGGCATCCTAACATAAACATATGTTCCCCAAGGAGTGGTGAATGCAGTCTTGAATTGTTCTGACTCCTTGACCATGACCTAATTATAACCAGAGAAACCATCTGTCATGGACATTAACTCTAACCCTATGACTCTCTGCAACATATTTTCCATATTAGGGAGACCATAGTTGTCTTTCAAAGAATTGACATTCAGATTTCTAAAATCAACACACAGCCTAATGTCACCATTCTTTTTTCTAACTAGAACCAAGTTTGACACCCAAGTAGAATGTTTGACAGGCTTTATAATACCAGCATCCATCATCATTTTGAGTTCATCTTGCATTTTCGGTGCCAAAGTAGGGTTCACAGGCCTTAATTTCTGCCTAAAAGGTTTAGTTCCTTCCTTTAATGGTATCTCATGCTGGAAGAGATCTTCTCTATATGCCTTCAAATCTTCATAAGACCATGCAAATACATGTCTGAATTTTTTGAGAAGATCAATCAGATTTCTTCTAGTTTTTTGAGATAAACATTTACCTATGTAAACATTCTTTGGTTCTTGGCTTGTCCCCAGATTTACTTCCTCCAAATCACTTTACCCTGTCAGCAAGTCTAGCAACACAAGCCCTTTCTTTATTATCAAATGCTCTCTCAAGAGCAACCAATCCCCTTGGGATCCTATTTGACTTCAATTGCAGTACCTCCTTTCCTAGGACATTCTCCTTTCCATTTCTAATGTCAACATAGGTACTGAAATCCATCTCCTGACCATCAAAGTGAGATTCACACTGCAAGAACCTCAATATATCCTGATCATCAGAAAATACTTGCCAATTCTCAATATTATCTGGGATACAAGGCCTGGACTTACACTCAATTTTGGATATCCCTACAAAGGTAACATCCTCTAGCCTTAAGGCTATGTTTTCTAGTAAATCTACCATCCTGTTCTAGCTTCTATCCACCCAATCAATCCCAAAGGCACTAAAACATTCAATTTCATCCCATACAACATTCCTATATTGTTTCAGCCTTTGGTTTTTTGATGCATACTTTGATCTAATCTGAGAAACTATTAACTCAGAATCACCAATCACCCTAAGATGTTTGATCCCATGTTTTAATGCTTGTCTCAAACCAATCAATAGGGCCTCATATTCAGCAACATTGTTTGTGCAAGAAAATAGGAGAGTGAAAGAAAAATTAAAAGTCTTGCCACTTGGGGATATTAATAACACTCCTACTCCAGCACCTTCCTTAGAATTTGCTCCATCAAAATATAATTTCCATAGAACATTACCCTCTTCCATGTTACTCTCATCATCAGCCAAAAGGATAGGCCTGACCTTCTCTTGCATCTCTTTCCTCTAAACTTGGAATGAACCAATGTTAGTGTCAACAAAACAATTCATGCTATCCTTTTCATTCTCCTCAATCATATGTGGAGTTCTAGCTTCCCTTGACACCTTCACCTTCTCTCCTTCAATGTCAAAAGTGGAAAAAGATAGGTCACATTGAATACTTCCTCTCATGGAGGCACTCCACTTTCTAGAGAACAACATTCCATATTGAGGAGGAATGTCAACTACAAGAACACTCATAGTCAACTGTTTATCAGGAAATGCAACTAATTTATAAGGAAGAGCCTTAATGGTACCAATAACTAGCACTTCTCTTGAGTCCATAGCTTGGCATCTCCCATGAGGTGTATCAACCTTTAGTCCTAATGATTTCATGATCTCTGCAGGCATAACAATGTTTGATGCTCCTGAATCAATCATGCAGTTCTTCAATATTTTACCATCAATCTCAAGGGACAAAAAGAAAGGATCAACTGTCCCTACTGCATTGTTTACAATATTTGTATCCAAGAAGATTTGAGGGATCTTAGAAACAATGTCTTCACTCTTATTGTCATGTGTGTCTTCCAAGGAACCCACATGCTTGTCATTTCTATTCACCTCTTGGATTCCTGTAGAAGAAACACCATTCACCCAATTCAAGGCCTTGACCTTGTGTTCTTCTATTCTCATCATTTCCAAAAGTGGAACCTTGACAGTGATCTCTGAAAGCAACTTAGACATATCTATTGGAACATACTTTTGGAAATTCATGTCTTCTTCAAAAATAGTGACAACTTTATCTTTTGTGAAATCAGATTTATCCTTGAGAGAGGATTCCTCTCCCTTCTGAAAGGCAGGAACAACCACATCTGATGTCTTTGCTTTGTTCCTAGGTGCTGTAATAGGCATAATTTTCTTTTTTACCTTCACTTGGTCAGCAACTCAACCACCCTTGCCCTTTTCTTCATGTTGTTGTACACTATTTTCTGTCCTCTTGATGAACAGACTACCCGGTTTACCAGCTGCATTTCCAACTGTCCTATTTCTCAAATTGTAATTACTTCTAGCTTGAGTGACAATGTCTACAGTGATTTAACAATTTCTTCATCTGATGGTCTTCTTAAAGAAACTTTCTCCTCACCCCTTACTGCACCACATCCAACATCATCAATAAAGTCAGCATCATCCCACACATGTGAAGAAATCATACCACATCCTTCCTTATCATACTTCTCCTCACCTTCTTGATTATTAGGTAAATTCAAAGCAATGACACAATGCTCTGGACTATGAGGAGACTGACAAGCAGCACACCATGGAACCTCATCAGCTAAATTCACTAAATTTCTCTACAAAGGATCAGGGATCCTTCCATCAAGTCTTTCTTGCTTGGTTGGGAGAATGGGCCTGCCATCTTTCCACTGGGTGTTGTAAGGATAATTCTGCATCCTTGGTTATCTGCTAAAGTTGTTTGGAGCTGACCTCTCCATAGTCACAACCCTGTTGTTTCCCTTTTCTCTAGGCTTTAAACCTTCCAAAGCCTTTAAAATCTATTTTAGATTGTTATCCTCTTTGGGTTTAGAGTCAGCAGACCTTCCCATTTCTTTCTTACTCTGCATTTGAGTACTGCAATCATCTCTTCTTCCTATCTTTCTAGATATTCTTCTATTGCTCTCTATGTTGATAGCCAATTTGTAAGCCTCCCCAAGACTTCTAGGGTTCTTGTCCCTCAAGAGGTATCCCATCTTTGCATCAAAGGCATTCAAGTATGTCACAAGACACACCCTGTCATCTAATCTGATAACCTGCAAGAGCCTATGCATGGCCTTTTGGAATCTTATATTAAATTCAAGGACCTCTTCATTCTGATTTTTCTTTATATTATTGAATTCATTTAAGAAAAAACCCTCATTAGTATTATCACTATAGTGTTCCTTGAAATAGTTTTTGAATTCATTCCATGACCCTATACTGGCATGGGGTAACCCTCTAAACCAATCCCTAGCATCCTCAATCAGGGATTGTACAAATAACTTCATTATAACATCATCAGGTTCTACATTATAATCATCTATTACATCTATGAAATTTTTCAGATTTTCTTCACATGTGATGACATTATTTCCAGTAAATTTAGGAAGCTTTTTTCTAATCTCATCAGGGATTACATTAGGATAGCCAAGAATACCAAAGAAGGTAAGTTGTTTTTACCTTTCAAGAATAGGAGCTCCATGTAGTGGATCCATTCCTTGAGATGTAGATGTTCTTGTGTTTGAACCATCGGGAACCCTAGCAACACCTGGTACACCATTTGCTTGAGCTACATTGTTACCCTGATTTCCACCTTGTCCTAAAAAGGAAGCAGCAACATTTGAAGGTCCTGAAGTATGCTTGAGAAAATCAATCTTCTTCCTGATTTTTGCAGCAGAAGCCTCCAACTCAAATTTCTCTAGTTCTTTGTCCAATATCTCTTTCTTCCTTCTAGCTATCTCCAAATCTGAATCTAATCTCAGTCCTGGATCTGATGTTCTATCAACAACAATTTGTTCATTGATCTGAACTCCAATAGCCTTCTATTTTCCTTTATCTCTTGGTTTGGTTTCTTCACATATTTTTTGAACAATAGGCTGCTCATCTACTCTTTCAGGCTCTGGGACAAAATTAATTGCCTCCAAATCTAGTAATTGCCTCTTTAGCTAATCATCCCTCATCATGGCTTGTCTTACTTTATCCTCTTTGTCCTTTTCTCTTTGCTGCCTAATGGCAAGCTGTTCCTGAACTCTTCTCTCTAGTTCATAAACCTCTTCAAAGATCTCTTCTGATTCAAGGAGTGTTGTGTCTAACTCATCATCTCCCACTTGAAACTCTTCCTCATACTGGTTCAATCCCAAGTCAACAGCCTCTTCATACTCTGAATTATTTTCTTCCTGACTAGGCCTAGCTTGGATTTCTTGTCTAGTATCTTTCTTGTTTCTCCAAGTCTAAGAAACACCTCTTCTTTTCTTTCCTCCCCTTGTCTGACTAGGCCTAGAAGTCCTTGAAATGCCTTCTTCCATTATATCTTCAAGAGGCTTCTTTCTCTAAGATCTGGAACCTCTATAACTCATCCTACACAATAAATCACTGACCAGTACTGCTACCAAGATTTTTGAGTCACCACTCAAGTGTATTGGGAATATTATAAGATGATTTCTTGACTCTAGAAATACTCAAATGAGTTAGAGAGACAAGGGACAAGAACAACCCTATTTTCCAATGATGACCTATTGGTTAAGATGAACATGCATAATAGATCCCCAGTAGAGTCGCCATCTTGTTGGTGTCCAAAATGACTCTTATGCTCTAACAAGCTGCTAGTATACCCTCAAAGGATTTTAGGAATGGTTAGCTCCAAAATGGAAAAAGGTCTTAGGGTAATTGGACCAACTATAGGGACAAGACTACCCTCTTCTGCTTCTGGCTCTACAAAACCAAGGCGGGTGCACCTGACCTAGTATAAAATACTCTTCATACACCAAGAACTAGGTTTGAATAACAGATAAGTGGATAGCAAGAAAGTACTAAATGTTAACCACACACTCATTGACTCTCCATTGCTATAGGGTAGAACCACAAACAACCAAATGCTGAAAACTTAAAGAATGGTTCTTGATTTATGCTTTTAAGATTAGAACAACAACAATTAGTATTTGTTGATAATGAGATAATCATTTAGGCTAGTGCCTCATCCATTGGGCAAGATTTCCTAGAATAAGAATGCTATACACACCAGATAATAGCTGAGATTCAAAGCCATAAACACACCTACAATCCCCTTTACTACTTATAAGATATCCTTACATAGACAATTAGATAGATCTATGTCCCATCTAAAGCATCATTTCATCTAATCCTGGATTAGAACTTAAGAATGGATACATACACATAAAACAATATGCAAAGAACTAGAAAGTTCAGAACCTATCTAAGTTGACACAAAGGAGAGATAAGAGTCATGTATTTGCATTACATATGAAGAATCCTTAAGTATAAACAATCAAACCAGAGGAATCAAGCTTGCAAATTATAGCTTAGACCTGCAACTTTTTCTCTATCATCAACAAAATACCAAATGCCAAAATGTTACAACCCTGACTGGGCAGAAGACTCACAACATAAAAGTTTGAAAATTTAACTCCCAGTGCTACAAAATGATCATAAAAATCCCTTTATACCAAGGTTACAATGCAAGTGCAATGATCATTTCAAAACAAGATTTCAAAATCACCTAACCCCACCAAGAAATAAAACATAGACATGATAGGGGTCAAGCCACAATAATTAACAATCCACTCTGCCTACTCCAAGTGCTCCAAAATGAATTTTTGGTACCTCCTGCCATAAAAAACACTCAGCGAGCTCAAACAGTCACAACCAACCAACTGCAAACACCACTCGAGCCTAGATGGTAATCATTCCTCACAGTACAAATCTCTTTGCAAAACACTCATGGCACCCTGGACCACATTGCAAATCGTTTCACACCAAACCAGGTCAAAATTGCCACCAAAGCCATAAATTTTGGTACCCTCTGTCGCTGGAAACACTCTACAGAATTTGAACTTTGAATCCCAACGGTCACGTGCATTTGGTGGGCATTAAGTTTCTTAACCATTCACCCTCAGCCGTGCAACTACGTAGTCACATCTCTCACTGCCATAGGAAACAAGCTCCAACTTATGCTTGGTCGCATCATCGCATAACCCAGACACGGGTTATGCGAACATACGACAACCCACTAACTACTGCCTTCTCTTAATTGCCGACACCGCCGCTTGCCACCACAGGGTTTGTCACATGTTCATAAGCTGTGGAACTGGCCCATGTGAACATGTGACAAACTGCTACCATGCACCCCGTCGGCCGTCAAAACACAGTCGAGATACCCAAGCTCGGGCTCGCATTCCAAATCCACCATCCTGCCAGCCATCAAATCAGAGACTGCCACGACACCACCCGTAGGCCGTTATCCTACCGTGCATAACCGCCACCGCACAACTCCACAACTGTGTTACTAGACTATTGTTGCATGATCGCATAACCTGGAAATAGGTTATGCGAACATGCGACAACCCACAGATAGTAACTGCAACCACACGAAGTCAACACCAGGGGGGTTCCATTTCATGATCGTAAGCCATGGAAATGGCCCTTGCGATCATGTGACAAGGCCATGAGATCGCCACACGTCCATCCGCCAGCCAAAAGAAAACTACCATCTCAGCACTGCGTGGCATCTGGACCCACCAGAAAATGCATACCTCCATAGAAGCCAATGGGCCCACCTGACAAGATGCCAACACACCACCATGAACACATGGCAAGTGGTCACATGATTGCATAGCCAAAAATTGGGCTATGCGACCATGCGACAACCAATCGCAGGCTGCCACATGTCCACCTTTGGGACCACTACCAAAGAAGCCACCAACTGCCAAGAACAAGGACCCATGCGGACAGATGGCAAGCGGTCGCATGATCGCATGTCAGAAAAGTCTGACATGTGGCCATGCGACAGCCTATAAGAATGTGCCATCTATCCACCCTCTGACATCAGGCCCACCAAATAGAAGCAACTCTAGAAAAGACAAAATTGACGGTAGGTGCATGATCACATGGGGAAAGAATATTCCATGCGATCACATGCCAACCATTGATCTCCTCCCTTTGGCCCCACATCATCGCACTTGCACGGTTAAAAGTACAAGGAGTGCCGGCAGAAAAGAAGACATGCAAGGTCAAAAACACACAGTGTTTTTGGTGAAAGATCGAAAACACACAGGATTTTCAACATGACACAAAGGTAAACCAAGAAGCTGCAAACAATGAGGGTTTTCGAAAACACTGCATGTTTTCGACACTGTGGCATAATTTTTAAAACTGTTTCCCATGGACCGCAAAATTTTTAAAAACTTTTTGGGCTTTGTGAATCAGGAGACTCGACCTGGGTTGAAGCAAGGTGACACATGAAACATATAGGGAAAGACAAGCACAACATGAAACACTTGTAGGGAGGAGGCCATCTTTACGAGATCTTGCAATGCTTGGAAAAATGGCCTAATAGCCCTGGCCCTAGTAGTAATGAAACCCGCTCAGCTTACAACCTTGTCGAAAAGGTGCAATACCTTTTCGTGAGAATTGTGAAGGCCTGGGCATGTCCTCCTCGGGACTCGAACATGGGCATCTCGACTGACCCATTTGTGAAGATCAGAGTCAGCGTAGAGGTTTTGAAAACTCGTACATCACCCAAGACAGGGTACCCGGACTGGGATCAAGTGTTCACATTTGATAAGGAAAAGATTCAGTCTTCACTCGCTTTGGAAATTTCTTTGTGGGATGAGGATACTAGAACCAGGGATGATTTTCTTGGTGGGGTTTTCTTTGATCTTACTAAGGTTCCTATGCAGGAGCCATAGGATAGCCCACTGGCTCCTCAGTGGTATCGATTGGAAGGGGATGGCAAAGTGAAGGGGGATATAATGCTGGCTATCTAGATTGGAACGTAGGCAGATGAGGTGTTTCATGAGGCCACCCAATCGGATGCATGGGGGATTATTCATACAAGATCTAAAGTCTATTTGTCCCCTAAACTTATGTACCTTAGAGTTAATGTTATTGAAGCAACTAACCTGCAGTTTCTAGTTAAGAAGGTACTATTCATTTATCACTTACTCAATTCATAAAATTTAAGAAGAAAATGTGTATTCTGAATGAATTGTTTGTGGAAAGCTTATTGGAAGATTATGTTGATGATTTGTATTCGCCTCTGAATTCTATTGTGTAGAATTTTTTAGCTGAGGAAGCAGATGAAGAATTGTCAAAGGATTCTTGGATATAGTGTGTCAAGTTAACTGTGAAATCAGAGCTTTCTCTTTGATGGTTTTCTGAATAGAGTGCATACAAGGAGCTGTGAAAATATGGCTTCCTCTGAAATACTAAGACTTATAGGCTTTACACAGAAGTTGCCGCTTGGAACTTGCAATAAGAATAAAGTTGGGTATTATATCCATTCTTAGAGAGAATATTTCATATGGTTGGCAATATGGAGTAGTAGTTATTGTGGAAGTTCAACACCTCCAAAGTAAGGACACTAGCAAAAAGATGGTTTGGATGAGAGGTCCCAGTTTGAAGGTTGTCTTTTTCAGTTATTGTGTTTTCCTTAATTGTTTATAAATATTTCATTGATATAAGCATGGCATATAAGATTAAGCTGAGTTTCAACTGAAATAGAATTTGAAATTTCTCCCGTTTGCAATTTTTGTAAAAATGTGGAGCATATTATTTCATTTTATGTGATCATGAAGGACAACCATTTTGATTGGAGGAGAAAGAAATAATCGTATTCTATTTGTGATCAGTACTCTTCAATCAAAGCAAAGGATCAGGCGGTGGATTCTGATTCATTTAAAGCTACAAATAAGTTTGAAAGTTTTGATGGTCATAAGAAAAAGGTGTTTCATTGAGAAGGATCAGCTTTCTATTGTCGAAGAATAAATAGTGAATAATCTAGTTTGATTTGATTCTTCTTGTTTAAAAAAACACATTATGAGGAGGAGCCAAGAACAAATGTTAACCAAAACTCTTTAGACCACTTCTTTAAACTCATGATTTGATAAGGTTTTTGTTTGCTTAGAAATTATTATTTTTTGTTGTGGTTTTTTGTCTTGTGTTATTTTTTCTAGGTCCATATTATTGTCCTATTAATTGTTTCACTTTTTCTATAAGTTATTTTTGGTGTACTGTGTTTAAAGCTTAATTTTTCTCTTGTACAAGGGATCAAGGTCTATTTAGATTCTTTGCATATCTAATTAAAAACATGAGTTTCAATGACATTAAGAATAATTTATAAAAAATCAGCTCACTTCTTCAATTATTTAGTTTGAATATCGAAAGGTAAAGATATAGAAGAAAAGTTAGCAACAATTTTGAGTGGTTTTGGGATGTAGATTAAGTTTTAAAGATATCTTTAATTAATTCAATACTTATAATGATAATATTGTAAAGAACTTATGGTGGTATGTGTCCATATATCCACTCAAGATTTGTAATATGGTTTAATAGCCTCATGTGAGATCCTTGAGTGGGATGATGGTGGTTTCTTGAATAAATACATCTTTTGGGAGAAATTACCAACTCAACTCCCTATAAGTAGTTACAAAGTGGGGTGACAAGTTCAAATACTTTTGAGTAATTGTGTGGGGAAGATTGTTGGTATGTGTTTGACATATCCCCTTGATATTTGTGACATTGATTAACAACCTCGTGTGAGATCTATAACTAGAATGGTAGTAGTTTCATGAATAAATGCATCTTTTGGGAGAAATGGCTAACTCAACTTCCTCAAAGTGGGGTTCCAAGTTCAAATTCCCTCAGAGTATAACAAGGAGGAAATTGTTGGTACAATATACTTTTTTTCTTTTCCCTATATTATATTTATACTTATAGTAATAGTGGTATATAATTTTTTATTGTCTACCCCTTTCATATGTTGCATTCCTTCAAGTTTGATAATACATTACGAGAAAAATGCTTAAATGTGGCCATTGGTGACTCTTGAGATTAGTCCAATATACATTGTTGAGAATTATGTGTGTAATAATATTGATTTGAAATGTTGGTAGCTCGAGATAGAACAAACTCACATCTATCTTAGATTTATAATCTCCTACATTTTTATAACATGTTTAGCTACGCTCTATAATTTCAATAATATATTTCTATACAATTTAATCACATTTTAAAATTTGGAATTATTCAAATAACCATATCTTATTCAAATTACCAATATCTTAGATAGAGGAACCTTTTTCAATTGGGTTATTCTTCCCAAAATCTAGTCGAAGATTAACATTGATCTCCTAATCTTTCTCACTAATGCCCTATTGACCAGGACCAACCTAAACATAAGGAAGAGTAGTTTTCTTCTGAATAGGGGAGTTAAAAACCTTAGAAGGAGAACCAAAGGGATTGGAATGAGGTTTTTTCTTGGCTCTATTGGGATTAGATTTTACTTTACTCTTTCCCACATTGGGTTCAAAGGAATTAGGCACAAAATCTTACGAGGGCACATAATCTGAATCTTCCTCATTCAAGGACACAATTCTCTTCCTCCAAGAAGAAGAGGGGAAAGAGATAGTAGGATGTAAGGAAACCATTCATTTATCATCATACATATGAAACACTACATCCCCATCATAATCAACATCCTCAATATCAAAACCAAATGCATCATAATAAACCCTAATATATTTCTTAAACTCAATTCCAAAAATTGGAGGAAACTTTTTGATTTGGTGGGCTTAGTGTAATCCGTGATATGTAAAATGAGTTCCTCATGTCAAATGGGGGAAGAGGGCTTCTTCTTATGAGCCAACGTTTTATGATTAATGGAAGAAGAAAGATAAAATGGAACTGAAATGCACTTATCATGGTGGAAGTGATTCAAAATAACAAAATGATAGCTAAAATACTTCCAAACTTCTCAACAAGAATTAAATACCACATAATAATCTTTGTAATGTCTTTACATGGCTTTAGAAGGGAAAGGCGATCATAACCCCCATTAGTAGTTTTACGATCTTTCTCTCTCTCACCTGAGAAGAAAAAAAAGTCAACTGCCTCGTAAGATGACTTCTTGTCCCTAAAAAATTTGGAACCATCACTCTGAATGATGAACACATGCGAAACCAACTCCTCATTAATCACCAATTCCATTCCATAAGCTGATAGAGTCTTGTGCTTCCAACCCTCATCAAACACCTATGTAATTGCATCTTTACCATCAAGTTTCTCAATGTAAGGAGTTAAACCAAGTTAGTAGAAATTGCACTCCAAATGGACTCAATATTATGTCACGTCTCATACACTATAGGCTCTATCATGTTTTTGTCTCCTCCTATTGTCTCATACACTATAGGCTCTATCTAGGTGAGGCTAGACAGGGTCCTAACCTCTTCCTCTTGGGATTTGGGACCATCCTACTCCCTAACAGCCCTCCCCAGAACCACCTCTGATCACAACCCCCTGCTGCTTAAATGGATGGGTGGGAAGCATCCCTACCCTACCCCCTTCAGGTATGAAATCATGCAGACTTCTCACCCCAACTTCCAAGATAGGATCCAACAATGGTGGTATACTCCTATCAAAGGTATGACCATGTTTATGGTGACCTCTAAACTGGAACTCATTAGAGGAGTTGTCAAAGGATGGAAAAAAATTACTTTTAGGGACATCTTTCATAATGAAAAAGCTCTGGCTAAGAAATTGGAAACTCTCCAAGGACAGATGGTTGCTAGCAACCTATCACGTGATTTACACATCAAGGAAGAAAAGCCTAGAAAAAGGTGGAAGGTGACCCTAGCTAGTGAGGAAGTTTTCTAGAAACAAAGATCTAGGGTGCTATGGCTCAAATAGGGAGGCCGCAACACTACTATTTTCCATCAATTTACCTACAAACACAAGAGACGTAATTCCATTAGCACTCTTACTAATAATATGGGGAATGAGATCTCTGACTCTACCCTATTGGGGAATATGGCTATGGACTATTTCTTCAATACCTTTATTGAAGTCAATGCAGGGAATTCAAACAATCTCCAAAACTAGCTCATTTCAATTCTGCCTAAGGTGGTCACTGACATTGACAAAAACTCCCTCCTCTCCAAGGTTTCTAATGAAGAAGTTTGCAAAGCAGTGTTCTCTATGGGACCCTTCAAAGCCCCTAGCCCTGATGGCTTCCCTCCTGCTTTTTTCAAGAATTTTGGGATATTGTTGGTTACGATGTGACTCATGCAGCCAGGGACTTTTTCAGAACTAAGAAAATCATCAACCAGCTCAATGACACTTATATAGTTCTTGTCCCCAAGTGTCCAGAGCCCAAAATAATGGAGGATTTCAAACCCATTAGTCTTTGTAATAACCTCTACAAAATCTTCTACAAGATCATGGTTAACAAAATCAAACCTTTTTTTGGAAAAATCATTAATCCCAAACAAAAAGGTTTTGTCCCTAGTAGAAAAATCATGGACGTAGCCATTACCACTCACAAAATATTACACTCTATTAATCATAGTAAGGCTATTGGAATGGCCCTTAAGCTTGAAATTTCTAAAGCCTATGATAAAGTCAACTACACCTTCCTCTATACGGTCCTAACTTCTTTTGGCTTCTCTCAAGACTTTATATCTTTTATCAAATCTTATACTGAAATAGTTAGATTTCCTGTGCTACTCAATAGTAGACCGGGTACTAAGTTTTCTCCTAGCAAGGGTTTGTGCCAAGCAGACCCCCTCTCCCGTACCTCTTCATCCTTTTGGTTCAGGTCTTGGGCCGTAATATGATGCAAATGACATAATCTAGAGAAATTTAGGGTATTAAACCTGCGTCCAACCTCCCCCCTAAGGTCCTACAATAGTTTGTGGATGACACCTTCTTCTTTGGAACCTCCTTGGTTAAGGAGGCTAGGATGTGGAAACTAATGTTGGATAGATATGCTACTACATCGGGCCAACACATCAACTATCGCAAAGGTTGTATGTTCTTCTTCAACACTAAACCTATTGTACAAATAAAGATCTTGAAAATTCTGGGCTGCCAAGCTGACTCCCTCCCTATGACTTACCTGGGGCTTCCCCTAATTGTCAAAGATGTGAAGGAAGAGTTTTGGAACTCCATCCTCGAATGAACCCAAAGGAAGCTTGTAGGATGGAAAGGTAAATTGCTTAGTAGTGTTGGTAAGCTCCAACTCCTTATTGCTTCTCTTCAAGGTATTCCTGTCTATTTCCTTTCCATTTTAAAAATTTTAAGATTCATGGCTGACAAACTAGAAAGGATACAATGAACCTTCCTTTGTTCAGGGTTTGAGGAAAAGAGAAGGCTTCCTTTGGTCAGTTGGGATAAGGTCTGCCTCCCTAAACACTTGGGGGGCCTAGGGCTAAGAAAAATTCACAACCTCAATAGGGCCCTACTTTCCAAGATGGTTTGGAACATGGTCTCAGGTTCTATTGACTAGTGCAAAATTATGGAAGCCAAGTACCTTGATGGAGGAGATTTCTGTAACCTTTTCTATTGGATACAATTGTCTGAAGGAGAATGTTGGATTAATTATGTGTTGTCTTTGATGTCACACAAATGTCATATCAATTATCAAGCTCAGTCAATCAGCAAAGCGGTTCCCAGTATTTACTGAGCTCAGTCGGTTAGTAGGCTATTTTCAGTATCTACCGAGATATCTCGGGTGTCAAAGAAAAGTATGGCAGAAAATAGTGTTAACCGAGCTTCCATGGTTATCAAAGGAAAGTTAGTGTTTATTGAGTTCACTTGGTCTCCAAAGGATGTTGTAGAATTTGTAGTGCTTACCGAGTTCTCTCGATCACCAAAGGAAATCTTTTTCGATTAGTGTTTACTGTGCAAGGTCGGCCTAGTAAAGGATTTTGTTAATTTGAGAAATAAAGTTTTTTTATTTCAGCTGATTGTTGTAATGATTAATAATGTTTTGTAATGGTTATTAGTGCTGACTTGACAATCCGAATGGTATATATATAGAAGGTCAAGTTATGAATTAAAAAAAGTGTGTGCAAGTGAAAAGGAAGGAAAGTGTGAGCGAATTTTGAAGGATGATTAGATATCCTTGAAGAGCAGTAGATATATATTTGATCAGGAAGGATCTAG
Source organism: Chamaecyparis obtusa (assembly GCA_027943335.1). Classification (NCBI taxonomy): domain Eukaryota; kingdom Viridiplantae; phylum Streptophyta; class Pinopsida; order Cupressales; family Cupressaceae; genus Chamaecyparis; species Chamaecyparis obtusa. The sequence goes on along the minus strand of BSBK01013758.1, from coordinate 18,227 downwards.
TGAAGTAGAATAGAGATCTATAATAAGCAATTCAGTTGCATCACTATTTAGGTCACTTCATTGTTACTTTCTTACCATTGTAGCAGTGATTTCAAAATCTCCTAACTGAGTTGGTTTAACAGCCATTTTGTAAATTCTCTAACAAGGTGACAGTTCTATTGAATTATTTCAAGACCTCTTACAAGGCCACTCCTAACAAGGTGATTAAATCCTCTAACAAGGTCACACCTAACACTGTGTTTTGTAACCTTTAATTGGGTTGGCTCCTAACAGGGTATCACTTTAGAAGAGTGAAAATTAGTAACTAGTTACATTGGTGGTTTTTCCCATATTGGGTTTCCACGTTAAATTTGGTGTCTCTTATGTTCATGACATTTTCTTTATTCATGTATGTTAATCACTGATGAATGCTTAAAGAATAGTTATAACTAATACTCACTGCAATAACTAAGTTTCAGCATTTCTCTATATGACAGCAGTAAATGATTTAATAAGACATATAAGGGATCTGTGGTAATATTTTTATGGTTAACTGATTCCCCCCCCTCTCAGTTAGTACATCCATATTTCCAACAATTGGTATCAGACCTTTTGGTGCTTGTAGGAAGGGTTTCAAGGACCTAAGCTAAAGATCAGGATGTCTTATAAGAGATAAATTCCAAGGATTAACAGAGATAACTTTTCAGCATGGCAAGGTCTCATGAGACTCCATCTGGATTCCATTGGTGATTCAGGGATGCAAATATATTGATCAAGAATATACAATTCCTACTGGCACATTAACTGTTGAAGACATTGTAGAGAAAAAGAACCATAACACCATGATGATAGACATTGCATCAACTCTTAGCTATGAAGAATTTGATGAGATCAAAGACTGCACAACTACTTATGAAATGTGGAACAAGTTGAAGAAAATTTATGGTGGTGATGACAATGTGAAAAGAGCCAAAGAAAAAAGCCTAAGAGGATAGTTTGATCAGATGAAGATGAAAGAAGATGAAAATATTGCAAAATATGTTGAAAGGATCAAGGTGAGTGTTAGTGCAATCAGAGCTTCTGGAGGAAAAATTGATGATGAAACTGTTATAAGTAAGGTTCTTCGAACATTGCTTCCTATCTATGCAATAAGAGTATATGCTATTCAAGAAAGAAGATGTGAACAAAATCACAATATAACTTTGGATGCCTTAGTTGGAAGATTGACAACTTTTGAATTGGATAACTATGACAACTATGTTCCAACTTCTAAAAATATTGAATCAGCATTTGAGGCCAAACTTTCACTTAAAAAGGGCAAGAAAATCCAGTCAGAAAGTGAAGAAGAATCAGAGGAAAGTTCAGATAGTGATCTTGAAGTTATTGAAGCATTACTAGCAAAGAAATATTCTAGAGGCAGAGGCAAATACAAAGGTAAAACTCCCTTAATCTTTTTTTCATGTGAAGAAATTGGTCATATTGCAGCTAGGTGCCCAAACAAGCAAAGCAAAGATGAGAAGAAAGGTCACAAGTACAATGGAAAGAATAATTTCAAATCAGTCAAGGACAAAGGTAAGAAAACATGTTTTTTGGCTAAGGATTTTGATGATAGTGAAGAAGAAATTGTCTTCATTGCTATAAAAGATGAATTTGATGATGATGAAGATGAGATGGCACTTATCTCTCATATAAGCAAAAATGATACATGGATTATAGACATTGGATGCTCACATCATATGACTGGTGACATAACAAAGTTTGAACACCTTGAAGACTATGATGGTGGTAATGTAAGGTTTGGAAACAATGAACCTTGTTGTATAAAAGGAAGAGGATGAATTTCATTAACCAAAGAACTTGTATGTGATAATGCATATTGGGTTGAAGGATTAAAGCATAATCTTCTAAGTGTAGCACAGCTAATCAACATTGGATTCAAGGTTGAATTCATGAATGGCAAAGCAAGACTGCTGGATGATAAAGGAAAACTGATTGGTTCAGGCAAAAAAACCAAAGGTAACCTATTTTATCTTGATCTTGGTGAATGCTCATGTTTTATTGCTCAAATTGAAGAAAGTTGGTTATGGCACAAAAGGTTATGTCATGTAAATTTTGATAATATGGTGAAAATAAGAAAATTCAAGAAAGTAAGAGGTATTCCTACTTTGAAGAAACTTGATGTTGGTCTATGCAAGAATTGTCAGATTGGTAAAATGGGAAAGACTAGCTTTAAAAGTAAAAACTATCAGTCCGAAGATATTTTGGATATTGTGCATACTGATTTATGTGGACCTATTGGAATTAAAAGCTATACTGGAGAAAATTTCTTTATTCTCTTTGTTGATGATTACTCTAGAATGATGATTGTTATGTATTTAAGAGAAAAGTTAGAAGGATTTGAGAAATTCAAATGGTATTTGGCAAGATTAGAAAAGGAAACAGGAAAAAGAGTGAAGTGCTTGAGATTAGACAGAGGTGGTGAATTCATCTCCCATGAATTCAATAATTTCTGCATTGAAAGAGGAATCAAAAGACAGGTATCGGCTCCAAGAACTCCTGAGCATAATGGAATAGCTGAAAGGAGGAACAGATCTATCATGGATTGTACAAGGACTCTAATGACTGAAAAGAACATTGCTATGAAATACTGGAAGGAAGCTATTAGCACTGTAGTTCATACCTTGAACCAAGTACAGTTGAGAAAAGACACATTCAAAACTCCTTATGAGTTATGGTATGGCTATAAACCCAATGTAAGTTACCTGAAAGTATTTGGTAGTAAATGTTACATCTTAAAAGAATCTAGAAAAGGAAAATTTGATGTAAAAAGTGATGAAGGAATATTTTTGGGATATTCTTGCAAAAGTAAGGCATATAGATGTCTAAATTTGTCTACTCACAAAATCATAGAAAGTGCACATGTGAAAGTTGATGAGTTTGCAGAAAAGATTGAAGAAGAAAGAAAAAAGGAACCAGAGGATTACAAAAGATTTGTTTAGATTGAACCTGATACATTGCTAGACACATCAGTCAATAAGGAAACTGCATCTACCAAGCCCAGTATAGTAACCGAGTCACAAGAAGAAGTTCAAATCGAGTCACAAGAAATCGAGTCTCAGCCTAAAGCTACCGAGCAAATATCTACCACACCTGAGCACACTGAACCTGAAGATGAAATTCAAGAAGATGACAATGTAATTCATTCAAGAGGAAAGGAACCTATATTGGCCAAGTATGTTAGGAAGCATCATACACCAGATCAGATTATTGGAAACAAATTAGATGGTACTATGACAAGAAGTAAACTGAAAAGTACATGTTTACTTGCTGATTTTGAACCTAGAAATGTTAAAAATGCATTGGAAAATGAAAGTTGGATTGAGGCTATGAATGAAGAAATAGAACAAATAGAGAAAAACAAAACATGGACTCTTGTACCTAGGCCTAAAGAAAAAAATATAATTGGAATGAAATGGGTATTCAAAAACAAGCTGAATGAAGATGGTCAAGTATCTAGAAACAAAGCTAGATTAGTGTGTAACGGGTATTCTCAAGAAGAAGGTATAGATTATGGAGAGACTTTTTCTCTTGTTGTAAGATTAGAAGGTGTAAGGACTCTACTTGCATATACAACACATAAAGGATTTAAGGTATATTAGATGGATATAAAATCTGTATTTCTCAATGGTATTCTTGATGAAGAAGTCTACATTGAGCAACCTGAAGGTTTTGTTGATCCAGACAAAAGGGATATGGTCTGCAAGTTACACAAAGCATTGTATGGTTTGAAACAAGCCCCTAGAGCATGGTATGAAAGATTACATAACTATCTTATTCAGATTGGTTTCAAAAGAGCTAATGACAATAGTAATTTGTACATCAAAGAAGGACCAAATAAAAAAATTGTTTTGGCAGAAATATTTGTGGATGATACTGTGTTTACAGGGAATGATGATCAATGCAAAGAATTTTTAGAGCAAATGAACAAAGAATTTGAAATGTCTATGTTTGGTCAGATAAAGTTTTTTGTTGGTCTTCAAATTCAGCAGAACAAGAATGGTATCTACATTACTCAGTCTAAATACATCAAGGAAATACTTAAGAAATTTGGTATGGAAGATGCAAAACCAGTTGGTACTCCCATGTGTACGGGACTAAAGCTTACCAAAGATGATGATTCAAAAGAAGTAGATTAGACCTTATATAGATCAATGATTGGAAAATTATAGTATGTAGTTCATACAAGGCCTGATATTACCTTAGCAGTTGGTATAGTAGCAAGATTCTCAACAAAACCTAGAGAAAATCACATGATGGCAATCAAAAGAGTCTTGAGGTACTTGAGAGGAACTGAAGATTATGGCTTGTGGTATAAATTTGGAGGTAATCTAGACTTAAAAGTGTTTACTGATGCTAATTGGGAAGGAAACATTGATCATAGAAAGAGTACAAGTGGTGGAGGATTCTTTCTTGGCAAAAGGTTAGTATCTTGGACCAGTAAAAAGCAAAATTGCACATCCCAATCCACAACAGAAGCAGAATATGTTGCTGTAGTAGTAAACTACTATAATATTGTTTGGTTCAAACAGTTATTGGAAGGCATGAAAGTTGAGATCAAAGAACTAGTTGTTATATTTTGTGATAATACGAGTGCAATAAATATTTCAAAGAATCCAGTAATGTATTCCAAAACCAAACACATTGCTATAAAATATCACTTTGTCAGAGAATTGGTGTAGGACAAGGAAATCAGATTGGAATATGTTCATACAAAAGAACAAATTGCAGATATCTTCACCAAGCCACTACCTAAGGATGCATTCTTGTATCTAAGAGGTAAGTTAGGGATCATTCCCCTATCCGAGGTTCACTAAATTGAGTTTTAGTGATGCATCAACCAGAGCATGTTGAAGATTAGTTAGTTGATGCAGCATAGTCAAGGAATCATTGCATATGAATCACTACTTAAGGTACATTGGTATTCACCCGAAGTGTGTTGTCTTTGGCATGTGTTGTCAAAGAGGGAGAATTTGCTGTCATTTCATGAAATTTCTAAGAAGGTGAATTTAAAAAGAAAAGAGGGATAATTTTCAGTCAGAGAGAGAAGTTTGCTGATAGAGGGAGTTCCCATAAGAATCAGAATGAAGTTAAGGATATGTTTCTTACTCTATGTTCTCTATGAAATTTCATTGTGCTATGACATATTGTGTTGCCATCAATGCCAAAGAGGGAGATTGTTGGATACAATTATTTGAGGAGATTGTTGGATTAATTATGTGTTGTCTTTGATGTCACACAAATGTCATATCAATTATCAAGCTCAGTCATTCAGCAAAGCAGTTCCCAATATTTACCGAGCTCAGTCGGTCAGCAAGCGATTTTCAGTATCTATCGAGATATCTCAGGTGTCAAAGAAAAGTATGGCTGAAAATAGTGTTAATCGAGCTTCCATGGTTATCGAAGGAAAGTTAGTGTTTACCGAGTTCACTCGGTCTCCAAAGGATGTTGCAGAATTCATAGTGCTTACCGAGTTCTCTCGATCACCAAAGGAAATCTTTTCAGATTAGTGTTTACCGAGCAAGGTCGGCCTAGTAAAGGATTTTGTTAATTTGAGAAATAAAGTTTGTTTATTTCAGCCAACTGTTGTAATGATTAGTAATGTTTTGTAATGGTTATTAGTGCTGACTTGACAATCCGAATGGTATATATATAGAAGGTCAAGTTGTGAATTAAAAAAGGTGTGTGCAAGTGAAAAGCAAGGAAAGTGTGAGCGAATTTTGAAGGATGATTAGATATCCTTGAAGAGCAGCAGAGATATATTTGATCAGGAAGGATCTAGTGAAGTAGAACAGAGATCTGTAATCAGCAATTCAATTGCATCACTATTCAGGTCACTTCATTGTTACTTTCTTACCATTGTAGCAATGATTTCAAAATCTCCTAACTGAGTTGGTTTAACAACCATTTTGTAAATCCTCTAACAAGGTGATAGTTCTATTGAATTGTTTCAAGACCTCTTACAAGGCCACTCCTAACAGGGTGATTAAATCCTCTAACAAGGTCACACCTAACAGTGTGTTTTGTAACCTTTAACTGGGTTGGCTCCTAACAGGGCATCACTTTAGAAGAGTGAAAATTAGTAACTAGTTACATTGGTGGTTTTTCCCATATTGGGTTTCCACATTAAATTTGGTGTCTCTTGTGTTCATGATATTTTCTTTATTCATGTATGTTAATCACTGATGAATGCTTAAAGAACAGTTATAATTAATACTCACTGCAATAACTGAGTTTCAACATTTCTCTGTATGATAGTAGTAAATGATTTAATAAGACATCTAAGGGATCTATGGTAATATTTTTTTGGTTAATTGATTCCCCCCCCCCTCTCAATTACTACATCCATATTTCCAACACTTTTCATGGAACAGGGACACCCTAGAGGATCCAAAATTTGGAACAATATTCTTAAGAACAAAAGTAGCCTAGAAAAATGGACCTTTTGGCAATTGGGCAATGGCAGCGACATCAAGTTTTGGGAGGACCCATGGCTATCAGATGGTATTCTAGCCTCCACTCACTTTTCCCAATTAAAAAACATCCTTACTCATGGGGTTGGTATCCTTATCTCCAACTTCATAGCCAATGGTAGATGGATTGATATTATCCCTTTCTTAAGGGATAGACCAAATCTTCTTAATCTAGCTACCAAGCTCAATAAATTAATCCACTTTGTCTGCATACCCCCAATTTGATAGGCCTGACAAGTTGTTATGGCGACACACCCAAAACAATGGTTTCACTATTAAATCATCTTATAATCAACTGATCATGGAAATTACTGACACTACTTGCTGAAAGAAAGTTTGGAAGCCTCAAATGATCCCTAAGATCAAATTCTTCTGGTGGACGGTGCTCCTTGGTAAAATCCTCACTCTTGACAACCTCACTAAATGGGTTTTCAATCTGGCTAACAGGTGTTGCTTATGTAAAAAGGAAGAGGAAAACATAAATCACCTGTTTATTCACTATAATTTTTCTACTGAGGTCTAGCAGTAGATTCTTACCCATCTCTGCATTTGGTGGGCCCCTAATAAGGACATCCACGACTGGTTTCATGACTGGATCTCTCCTTCCCACCACCCAATGATAAAATTCCTCCAGAATCAGGCCTTGCCCATATTTTGTTGGTCCCTTAGGAAGGAACGCAATAATAGGATTTTCAGGGACACTGAGCTTAATAGCATGATGGTGTTCCAGCTTGGTCTCAAATTATTATTATAGGAAAGCTTACTCATCTCCCATTGGAAGACCCCAAGTCTCCCCCCTTCTATCTGGGATCAAAAAATTGCAATGAATTGGGGTATTGATAAGGGATTTTCCAAAATTGATAGCACCAAGCTTGCAGTGTGAAAAGCCATTGTTTGGACTCCCCCAGGATACATGGCACAAACTCAATTTTGATGGCTCGATCCGCAATGATCTCCAAGATGGTGGTGGTGTCATACGTGATCACAAGGGTTGTTTATTGGCTACCTATGTTGGGCCCCTTCATAACTATACTATCAATCAGGCTAAGGGTATGGCTCTCCTCTGGGGCTTGAGAATTTCCATAACCCTAGGATGTACCAACATTTCTATGGAAGGAGACTCCAAAATCATAATTGATGCTACTCGGGGAATTTGCAATGCTGGCTGGAAAGTGGATAGTATTTTAAGTGATATTCATGACATTATGGAATGTACTCATAGGGTTACTATCATGCACATCTACAAAGAAGGCAACTCTTTCGCTGACGCCATGGCTGCTACCGGTCTGCATCTTAATGGGATTTAGTGTTGGAGAGTTGTCAATCAGCTTCCCTAGAATACTCAAGACCTGCTTAAGTGGGAAATGAGAGTTGGATAATTTGAAGTCTATGAAGTTTTAAAATTGGAGCTTGGGTTAGGTGCCTATTGGTGGGGTCAGATGCTAGCACATTTTTGTGACCTATGCCTCCACCCCTTCTGCTTGCCACATGGCTTGTTGTGGTCAGTCTATAAAATGAGAGAGGGGTCTGAAATGGCATATTGGCATGAGATTTCCCTTTAAAGGCCATCATTACTTTAAATGGGCTCTAAATAAAAATTAATTTACGAAGGATTTTAAGAGATACAGAGTTGATTTAACCGATATCAATTACAGGTTAACGTGTTATTCCCACGAATTAGCCCCGGTGGCCTATTTGGTAAGTTATCATGAGCCCCAAGATAATCAAGGCCCTAATTACTACTTGTAGCTGACAAGACTTCAAATCCTTTTTTTGGCTTTCTTTTTGGCATTTCGGCCTACTGTCTTGTGAAAAAATGGAGAGCTAAGTTTGGTGAGAGCAATCTCCTCTCTACCTCTAATTATCCTCTATTTTTTGGATTTTTTAGTGGCTAGCACCGAGAGAAGAATATGGGGGGTGACAGAAAGAGGATTGAGCAAGATAAGATTGAGGAGGAATTCTCTTTTGACCCTATGGTCATGTATTTCTGTAAGGGAGGTATCCTTCCTTTTATGGAAAACCTCATGGGATACGAAAATATGATTTCCAAGAAGGTTGCTAAAACCTGGAATGAAAGGCGGGTTACCATTAATGGTATCACTTTTAAAATTAATGAAGAGGTCATTGGCCCAGCCATAGGGATGCCAACCACTGGCAAGAAATGGAAGAAAACTGCCGAAACCCAGGCGAAGATGGAGTTTTCTTAATTTTTCAAAAATGAAGCTACCCCAACTCCTATAAATGGCGGCTACAATATCTTTGGGCTCCTAGAGTTCTGGCCAAAAATGTACAAACTGGTGATGAGATATTTCACCTTGGAGGGTTGCTATGGTACATTTTACAAATACCATCTTCCTTTTCTGAGCCATTTTAGGTATAAATTTTTAATTTCCTTTCCCTTTTTCCTTTTGCATTCTTTGGAGGCCAATGTGAAAGATATTAATAAGGTCATCTCTCTCGAGAAAAAATTTATAGATATCTCCATCAGGGTCTTATTCTCCATTTGTACAATTTCCACTATGCCCTCTGCCCCCCTCCTTCTATGTAGGTTACCCACTCTATCTAGCAACCCTTTTCACTAATGATTTCTTTCAACCGAGGCTTTCCCACTCCTCCTAAGTCTAAAGGTTGTACGACCCCTGTTTTGAGCCCCACGTCCTTAGAAACCCAACACACCCTTATCATGGATTCTAGTTCCAAGCAAACCCTTAACCCTGGTGTTTGCTCTTAGCCCCCTCCCAAGAAGAAAAATAAGATTATCATTAATCTAGACTACCATTATATTACTGAGCCCCAACCCACCTCTACTCGTCACTCATCTCACATTTCCAAAGAATAGGGGAAAAGAGCTATCAGAGAGCTCATGAACCACGAGGATGCGCTTTTCCAAGAGGATGCCTTTGTGGGCTCTCCCAGTAAAGAGGGCCCGGACAATGAAATTGATCAGATGGAAATCAAGCCAGATGAAGATAGCCATAAAATTGTGGCTAAGGAGGAGATGATGGAAAAGCATCCCATTGCTGATAAAGAGCCTACTGGCAGTGGCCTTTTGGGGCTTGAATCAAGTACCAATTTGTCTCTATGAAAAATTGTTAAAAATGGAAAATCAAATTCGAGCTAGGAACATATTAATCCAAATGAGTTAGGAAAAAGGAAGATTATCATGAATTAAACTAATCCTTAGAGCATACACCCAAAAAAATAACAAGGGAGACAAGAAGTTTTGAAGGGGGAAAAGCATAGAAAAACCCCCATGAATTATGAATGGACAAAATAGCCAAAGAGAGAGAGAGAGAGAGAGAGAGAGAGAGCTTAGCTCATACAAGATTTTAGAAGAGTGAGAGAGAATAGAGAAGAAGTGTTGAATGAGAAGAGAGGAGAAATATCTCTATAAGTAGAGATGAGAGAAGGAGTTCAAAATGTAACTCCCATGAGAATGAATGCCACCATTCATAAGTGTGTGAGGCCAAGTGTGAGATTCCTCATAAGGAGGAATAAACTAATTTACAAATTACAATAAATATTTGTCCTCACTTATTCTACTAGAGGAAAAAATAGAATGTAGTGGAAAGAAGATAAAATGAAATATATTAGGATACCTTGGCTTATATCCTAATATATTAGAATAAGAAAAGAAGAAAAAAAGTCTAACCTTGGTTTATAAATACACCAAGGAAAGATTACAACTTCTAACACCCCCCTTTAATCTTTACTTGGGGTAATTACATCAATAGGTATTAAACCCAAATATTTACAATGAATCGGAGATGTTTCTTTGGAAAGAGTCTTTACTAGGATGTCTTTGGCCTGATTATTTTGCAGTTCTTCAACTTTTGCTTTGGAGCTGGGATGGTACATAGGAGCTTGAATAGCATTTTGAAGAGAGCCCAAATTTTTAAGAGACCATTGAGATGCTTGAGATGCATTTATGTAGTTTGTATATTCAAGTCTATTTAAAATTAGAGGTGGAGCATAACCAGAACTTGAGCCTGCAAAAAGGCAAGAAACACTAGTAGAGTGCCCATCATTGGGATCGCCTAGTGCTAAATTAGTAACATTTTGGAAGAAATCATATTGAGAATCATAAGCATAAACCAAATTTGTAACATTTTCATGAGTTATAGATTCAGAAATATAATCATTAGCTGTATAAGATAAATTTGTAGTGTATTCATCAGAATATGAAGTATTAATAGGAGAGTTAATATAAGCATCATTATCAGCAATCATAGAACTACCATTAGAAATTTCATCTTGAGTAATAGACATGTCTTGCAAAGTATTATTAAGAAATGTAGATATAATTTCATCTTCTTGGTCAAACATATCATCAACAAGAGAGTAAAACAGATTATTATCATCACAACTAGGAGAAACCAAATTATTAGGAGTATCAGTACTATGTTCATCATCATCATTAGGAAGAGCAAGAACATAAATATGGTTAGGAGCAGAAAACACATCATGTAATTTATCATTTTGAACAGAAATAATACCAGTTTCTTCAACTTGATAGCCATTATTAGCTAAAGGGATATGCATAGAATCAGGTTGGAAAGAATCGAAGACTTCCTTGTGGTATTGGACATGTTGAGATGCATTACGATCAATAATCCATTTAGGTGGTCTAGAAGAATTAAAACAGACAGTAAAAGCAGAACGAGATTGATTTCCATTAGAGTAATTTTGAGAATTTTGTAGATCTTCTTTCTGTTTCTTAAAATAATTATGAATTAAATGACCATTTTTACCACAATAAGTGCAATAAGGCCTATTTGAAGGGTTATTATTATTGTTATTATTATTATGATTATTATTGTAATTATTATTATTATTAGGTCTTTGATGATTTTGATTATAGTTGGAATTGTTTGATCTCTGATTATTTTGATTGTTATTTGAATTATTACTAGCTCTATTATTATGAGATTGAGAAACATAAGCATGTTCATGAGATTTCATTGTACCAAATTGGATTAGTTTAGCCTCCTCTTGACGCAACATATTTTGAAAAATAACATAAGTTAATTGAGTTGCTAAAGAAGGAATAGGTAACTGAGAATAGATATTTGTAATAAATTACTAAAACTACCTAGGTAAACATTTATGAATTATAATATGAATTATCCTTAAATCAGAAAGAGGAACTTGTAATCCAGTGAGTAAATTTTTAATTGAATCAAACTTGAGCAAGAAATCATCAACAGAATTAAAATCTGTATACCTGAGATCTTCAAGCTTGTCTTGAAGTTGGATTTTACAGGTCTCATCTGCACTATCATAGGTGTTTTTCAGAATGTCCCAAGCTTGATGGGCTTCTGTACAGGAGGAAATAAGGACATACAGTTTGGGACTTAAGGATATGCCAATTAAACCAAGTGCTTCATCATTCTTAGCTTGCCAAGCATCTTGGTCAGCTTGAGAGGCAGTGGTAGCGGGTTTAGTGCTGGCATTAGTGGCAATGTCTAACAGGTGGAAGAATTTGAATATCCAGATCATGTGGGTTTTCCAGGCATGATAGTTGGTGCTGGTTAGCTTGATCTTAGGCATTAGGGTAGACATGATGACAATAAAATAGAGAACCAAAAAAAAAAATGTCCCCCTTATTTGAAAGGAGTCAGGAAAAAAAAGATGAAAGAGTTTTTATTAATGAAACTTAACAGAATTGATAAAACTGAATAAAAAATTAATAATTTTTTATAACAAAAAGTTAATTAATATGAAATTTAATATATAACAAAATCAAAATATAAATTAAAAGGATCTAAAATTAAGTTAAAATTTAAAATAGCAAACCCTACAATAAAAGCGTTAGAACAAAATTCAAACTCCTTTAATTCTATATTTAATAATTAAAAAATATATGAATAAATTAAACCTAAATAAAAATCTAAATAAAAATATTTTAATATATATATATTAAAGTTGAGGATTAAAAAACTTAATTAAACTAAAATTATTAATAAAATTTAATAAGAAACTTTCAAATTTTAAACATACCTAATTAATCTCCTTTAATAATTTGTTTTAAAAAAAACATGAATATACGAGAGAGAAGAATATAATGAAAGTTATAAAAATTTTAAATTAAATATTAAAAAAGTAACAAATTAATTTTAAATGTAACAAATTAAATTATTATCAAACTAACTTTAAATTTTATTTTTTTTAAAAACTAATTTTAATAGTATTTAAAATAAATTTTAATACTAATTTTCAAAAAAGTGTTAAAATCTTAATTATAACAAAGGAACGTTATATGTTATACATTTAAAGGAATAATTATAAGAATGTAATGATATAAGAAATGAAAGAATATATTATGAACAATATACATAAAGAAAGATGCAATGATAATTATGTAATAACGTAAACGTTATGCAATAAAAAAAATGCCTGAATGAGTAATTTCTACCAAAAAAAGTTAGTACTGAGAATAAGGGAAAAACGGCGAATACAAAACGATATCAGCAATGATGAAAATCTGCAATAAAACCGATGGAGAAAAAAAGAGTTGAAGTTAAGTCCCAACAATGGGAAAAAAGAAATACAGATTATATTAGAGCCTTTATTGCCTGTAAAAGAGCTAATAATAATCGTTAATACAAATTTTTTTTTAAAAAAAATGATCAAAGAAAACGCAGATATTAAGGCAAACCATTACCTGCAAATCATAATTAATGCCCAAACATTACAGTTTTTAGGAAATATGTCTCAAAAACCTAATTAATGTCTAATCCTACAATTGTTTTACAAACCATAATCACCGGAAGAAAACACATAGTGAATGTATTCTTTAAAAATTAAACAAACCGTGTAACCCTGCCTATAACTGAACAAAATAAATGAAGTTAAATATGTCCCTCAAAAAATTATAATCAATGGATGAACATGCACAGAAAATGTACTCAATTTAAGATAACAGTTTCTGCAGGAGAATCTTTTCCAAAGTATACAAATCTTAGCCAATTTCCAAGCATAACAATTTCTAAATCCTTTAATTGATTCCCAAATCAACAATTGTACTCGACACTATAATTGAAACGTTACAATACAGAACGATTCTAAAAATGTTCTAAAGACGCTAAACCAAGATCTGCAAATAATAGAAAATGGAGATATAAATCCAAAATCAGCGATAAACTTAGATCTATAACAGAGATGTAACAATAACTTGCCAAAGTAAAAAAAAGAGCCTTCCTAATGACAATGTAATTGCTATGCAGCCGATATGCAAGTTTGCAAGCTTTAAATGCCAAATAGGTTTTTGTATTGAATTAAAGCTTGAATAGGAATAACATAGATGACAAAAAACCGCCAACTGGAAAACCTTAATTGGTTAAGAGCTAATGATATGACCAGAAAACTATAAAAAAAAACTTACAAATACAAAGCCGATTTAACATTAACGTAACTAATATTTAAAAAAATGATGATAGCCTTAAAAAATGGAGCAGACAAAAAAAACTGAGAGAATTTAGCGATATGAAAACGATGAGAAGAAAAAAACCTTATAATGCAAACGTTAGTATATAATAAACCTCCTCTGCGGAAATTTCTACGAGCCGATCCCAAATATTCAAAATGAAGAGATGCTAACTATGTTGAAAAAAATGTTAGTTCAAGGACAAAAATTTATAAAAAAATGTTAGATTCAAAAAAGAATATGCAACTGAATCAAAACAAAATCTCAGTCACTTTCAACTACCGTAAAAAATGTGAGAACAGTATGATGAAGGCCTTTATAAATTGCAAAAGAATGAAACAAACCCAACCCTAGTAAATTTTATTGAGACTCTGATTGAAAAAATAGAGGTTTTTAAAAAAAACGCTATCCCTCACATGCAAAGAACGACATGCAAGGAAGAAAACCTGCAAAAAAAATGTTAAGTGCAAGCGATTCTTCAGACGCTGTTGCATTCACCAGGAATCCTTTTAAATCAGAAGCATCTACATACACAAAATGATGTAAAATCAATCTGCACCAATGGTAAATGTCTAAATTATAGACCCTGCAAAAGAAAAACCAGAGACGTTATGCAATAAAATGGATGCAGGTGATGAAATGATGAAAGAAGATCAATCAAATGCATGCAACACTAATATTAGCAACTAACAATTAACGCATAGGAAAAAGAATATATCAGTCTAACGCATGCAAAGGCAAAAAAAATAGAAACTAAATATTGAACTATGGATGTGCTATTTTAATTATTTAAATATAGATACTTCTAAGATATAATGGAAATTCAAAACAACGAACTCCTTAAATTTTAATCATTAAATGAAGTTCAAATATTGTAGTTTACTTAAATTTAAAAAAAAAACAAGTTTCTTTTATAATAATTTTTTTTAAAAACCTTTTTAAAAAATCAAAAGTAAAATAACATAATAAAATATTTATATTTTAAAAAAATTGAATATGATAGAAAAGATTTTAGAGACCAAAGACAACATATAATCTAAATTAGATGTAAATAGATTAAATTTTTAAAATCTAGGAATAAAACATAAAAAAAAATTATTATAATTTTATATAAGCTAAAGGCAAATTGAATTTTTTTTATTAACTCTTTGGTGGCATGCCTTCCAAAGAGGGAAATAAAAATGAACTAAACAACTCTCTCAAATTAAAAAAGATGAGTCTCTGAATTGGAGTGCTCCGAGATATGATAATGGCTTAAACCTATGAACTCAAAAATGGATTAAACCAGCTCTGATACCATGTTAAAAATGGAAAATCAAATTCAAGCTAGGAACATATTAATCCAAATGAGTTAGGAAAAAAGAAGATTATCATGAATTAAACTAATCCTTAGAGCATACACCAAAAAAAATAACAAGGGAGACAACGAGTTTTGAAGGGGGAAAAGCGTAAAAAACCCCCATGAATTATGAATGGACAAAATAGACAAAGAGAGAGAGAGAGAGAGAGAGAGAGAGAGAGAGAGAGAGAGAGAACTTAGCTCATACAAGATTTTAGAAGAATGAGAGAGAATAGAGAAGAAGTGTTGAATGAGAAGAGAGGAGAAATATCTCTATAAGTAGAGATGAGAGGAGGAGTTCAAAATGTAGCTCCCATGAGATTGAATGCCACCATTCATAAGTGTGTGAGGCCAAGTGTGAGATTCCTCATAAGGAGGAATAAACTAATTTACAAATTACAATAAATATTTGTCCTCACTTATTCTATTAGAGGACAAAATAGAATGTAGTGGAAAGAAGACAAAATGAAATATATTAGGATACCTTGGCTTATATCCTAATATATTAGAACAAGAAAAGAAGAAAAAAAGTCTAACCTTGGTTTATAAATACACCAAGGAAAGATTACAACTTCTAACAAAAATACTATGATTAAGCTCACCCGGGACCTAGATGCCACTAATAAGCAGCTGATGGATGTTAGTAAGTTTGCACTCAAGGTGAGGCATGTGTCTGCTACCATGCTCTGCCTTCTCAATGAGAAAGCTTCTGAGGGAAAGGATGTTGTCGAAGGAAATTGAGAACTCTTCAAATTCCTAAATGAAGAGTGGGTTGATTTGGTATTGTCTAAGCACTTATGGGATGAGAAGTGACTCTGTGGTTCAGCGTGTATAGGAGGATAGAGATTTTTTCTAGCTCGTGGCCTTACTTTAGGATGGGCTCCACTTACTTTCTTATACTTAAGACTTTGAATTTTGTTTATAGCCCTGCGTGGCATCTTTTCTGGTTTATGCTGGATCTTTTCAAAACTATTTCATGGATGTTTGATACTCAGTGGCTGTGTGGTGGTTTATATTTTGTTGTTTTTATGTTTTTGATCACGGTAGAAGCTTTATGTGCTCTAATGCTACTTTCTATGGTGAATTAATCTTCTGTTAATTCACTTAGTCAGCCCCTCATGTTCCACAGGTCCAACACCCTTTTGCTGCTACTATTTTCAAAAATAAAAAGGCCCTACAAAACTAGGTTGAGCATAAGAAGAAACTAACAAATAAAATTCATCTACTGAGTGAGTAAAAAAGCTTTTCTATGATTGTGCATTCACGAGTATAAGGGAAATAATCCCAAGTCATGGATTAAATGACCACCCATTAGCATTGTTACATAATATACATCTTAAATCCATTGGGATATGGTATGTAGATTCTCAATGTAAACTATGATTTCCATTGAAACCCTTATTAGGAAGATTATTCATAACATGGTTCCCCTCACCATACTCATGAGAAATAGAAAAATCTTAGACCCCTTAAGAAGATCCAAATTATCTTTGATAATGTTTTTGTTAGTCCAACTAGGCAGGAGACACCCTTAAGATAGTTTATAATATTTAAGGAATCACTTTCAATCCAAATCTTAGCCAAACCTTTGTCTATAGCCATTTTCAAACCCAGATAGACAACCATAGCTCGAACATAATGGTTTTTTCTGAAGAGAACATCCTTATGTTACATAGAGATGTTCCTTAAATAAGGAATCCTATAAAGAACATCTCTATGTTACAGATTAATTCACTCTCCCTCTTAATCAAAATAAACAACAAAATATTATTCTATAAATCATTCTACAACCTTGTTGATATTGGCTAAATGGTGGTGTTGTTATGATACATATAAATATATATCTATACATATGTATAGGTATACCTATGTGCATGTGTGTGTGTGTGTGTGTGTGTGTGTGTGTGTGTGTGTGTGTGTGTGTCTATATATATATATATATATATATATATATATATATATATATATATATATATATATATATATATATAGTAATTGATCTTCAGTAGAAAATAATTATTTAATTATGTATTTTTACATCCTAAATCTAAAGGAAAGTATATAGTTGTTTTTTATGCAAGATCAAGAACTTATTCTTTACATTTCATTTGTTAAATTAAGTATTTTAATCTTGTGTCATTACGCATATGAAGATTAAGTCTCACACAATTTCTTCTCATTTTTAGTTGTGAGCTTCACTTCTATAGTTTCTTTGTCTAGGAAATCATTGAAGTCATGCTGAGTGTTATTTTTGAATAAAAGTGCCCTGTACTAAATCTCCAAGGGACTATTTTCTCTTTCATTGTAGTTCACTTTTAATGGCTATTTTCTCTTTAGTTCTAGGTCATTTTTCCAAGATAATGATAACTCCCAAATGTCTCCAAATTCTATGATGCCTTTTTGAATAAATTTTTCTATACAAATGAAAACTAATCACGATAAACTACCCATGTAAACATAGAGTCTATTCTACCAAATAGATGTACAAGAAAAACTCATGTCATGATGAAGATATTGTCCTTACCACTTAAGATCTAAAAGCTATCTTTAACACCTCCCAATTATCTAGTAAAAAAAATCCTCTTTATTAAATAATTAGAAATTTTTGACCATTAAACATATATGACATTTTCAACATGTAATAGTTGATTACAGATCACACTTAAATGTAGTTTATACAACAATTGGATGGGATAGGATCTCCACTACTATGCCCTCTCCCTTATCTCCCATGAAATCGAGATTAAATATATAGTTTCCATTGTAGGGCTCTTATTATAGGATGATATATATATATATATATATATATATATATATATACTATATATATATATATATATATATATATATATATATATGTATGTATATAGATATATATATATGTATATAGATATATATATGTATATATATAGATACATATATGTATATATATACATACATATATGTATATGTA